>LLEY01000260.1:0-63972 GCA_001414485.1 Calycina herbarum | reverse complement strand
ATACAGTGAGTTGCGAGTTAAGCTTGAATTTGCCCACTTTTTTTGTAAACCGAGCTTTTTGAGATTTTCCCCCTTTTTAGGTACTCTTTTACCTATTAATTAACAACAACATATGATATACTATTTATAAGAACAGGAAAGAAGAGGCTTATATCTCCCCTTATACTCTATAAACTTTATAGGACAAAAACAGACAATTTTATATCTGTCTTGATTTTTATAGGGTCTTGGCATAGCCTGTCGACCTTACAGGGGCAGTGAAATTTTTTTCAAGAAAAGGGGTTATTTTAAGAATTATTTATCTTTTAGTTTATTTTTGTTATACTTACTTTAAATTAATAAATTATATAGAAGAGAGATAATTAGTTATAGCGCTTCTTTCTAGCTAGGCCTCGTCTCTTTTAGAGTACTTTTATTTTCTGTCTTCTAAAGAAAAGAGGGAGAAAGCCTTAATAAAAAAAAAGCTCGGATTACAAAAAAAGGAGGCAAATTCAAGCTTAACTCGCAACTCACTGTAACTCGATGTCTTCATTAGATCGGGAGACTTGCGACAGCTTACTCTAGAAGAAATAATTATGCCGGTGGTGTTATCCAACTCGGAAGCACCAACAAACTCTCAATTGGAACCTCTGGATATATCGATGAAAGCGGCCGTTTGCAACCAATCATCGACTTGACGGATGCTCAGGCTCTAGCAGCAGCAGGTTATACACCCATCGGCAGCCTTCAAAGAAGTGATGTCGAAGAATCAACACTGGGACCAAGAGTAGCCAGCACGGTAAAGAAGAACGATCTTGCTTTGGAGGGTGATGTTTCTGCGCTGGTTGCAGCCGGACTTCAACCGATGCTTCTGCAGCATTCAAGTATTCGACATCTGCGAACTTTGGCGCGATTCTTATGCGCGATTCTGAAGCTGTGATTGATACTTTTGACCGTAGAGATCCGTTTAGATTCTGGTTGAGGCAGAATGCGAGACAGCTTCTGGGAAACTACCCAAGTCTCAAAAAGCATGGAGTATATGTCGCAACCACGACATACTCCTGCAGTAATGTTCATATCAATGTCTAGCAAGACTCCGGTGATGAAATCGCAATTGGGTTCAAAGCTGGTGTGACTGGTATTGGATCATTCGGGCCCTCCATAACCTGGATGAGAGGCAGTTCTACGGATAGCTGGACTTCCTATTTGACGGTATTACTCCTAAGATTTCAAGGTAAATGCGGCTAACTCTCCCAACAAGAGAACGGGAGAAGAGTTGTATTCTTCAGCGGAACAAAGATTGAGTTTCGAAATTTACACTTACCTGGCAAGGTTAGTATTGTGCTTATCCTTTTACGGTAATCACTGAAAGAATACAGGTCTGGACCAAAGATGTCCCCCAAAGTGAATTTAGAGGAGACGGCGACAAGTTTTCGATTGCTGATCCAAATGAAGGAGACGTATATTAGGCTGAAATAGAACTGCTCGGCGATGATCCGGAAGAGCTGGAAGATGACGATGATGACGAAGAGAGTGATTAGGATGACATTTATACCCCTCTAGAAATCTCGACTCTCAATGAAAAGTGTGATAGGACTACCTTTGTGGAGTTTAGCGTGCATTTTTTCAAGCCCCCTTCTTCACCCCTTGGCTGGCTTCGCACGGTCCTGGACGAGATATCCAATCCCAAGTTTAAAGACAGACAGAAGGATTCGAATACAAAGATGTTGTATTGGGGGGTAGGAGAGTTTGCTCCGCGATAATCGACCAAGTCTTTACTAATATTGCATCCCGTACCCTCAAACCAAAGCAAATACAATCCCCTTCCTCGTAAAACCATTTCTCTCAGAACTCTTCTCTACGAATCCAACAAAAAGGACAGCAAATACCAGTTGTAAACTTACACTGATGCAGCATCGAAGAAGATGAAGTAAAAGACCTAGATATCCGAAGAAAGTGAAATCTGGCTTCAAACAAAAGCCATGTGTAGTTATCTTTGCCGAATGAAAATTGGAAAAGCAGTAGAACACAGGTAAAAGTCCACCCCTCGACGAAGCTTCAAAAAAACCACTCCAAGAAAGCACAGAGTCAAATAGAGATCTTCAAAGCAAGAATTTCAACGAAAACTAGAAGCAGAAACTACTTTCAATTACCTCAGCCCAAAAAATCGCGACATCAAAACACAAACTCGCATCAAAGATCTGAAAGAGAAAAGAAGAGCTAGAACACTCGCCCGGGAAATACTATTATAAAAAGCAATTCCACGAACCGTAGCAGGATCCTCATCATGACTACTCAAATAATCGGGGTCGCAGTAGTGTAGACTGCCGTTATGAGAAGGAGAAGTTCACAAGATTGCGGAGCTTTTCTTTGAATTTGGGGTGATATCGTTGTTACCGTTGCAAGTATTCTCATAGCTGAATTACAATGAGAGGAGGATTTACTGTCGAAAGAAAATTTACTTTCGAAAAGCAAATAACCTTAACACTTCTTCAAACCAAATATGAGAAGGGGCAACAGAACAGTAAAAATGGTGCCAGCGCTCGCAGAAACAAGGATGTAATTGAGGCGAAGAGCGAATAGGCAAGCGTGCCGTGAGAGCTCCATAGCCCGTCCTTAACACATGTCATGCGTACTTGGCCTTGATTCAATCCAAAGCAAGTAGGCACTGTATATTGAATAACCAAAACAAACCGGGGCCCGCTGATCTGGAATTGTTCTTTTCTAAACTTTTTTCGCAGAGAGTACCGCAAGGAGAGGGTATTTCAATATGAGAAGGCCATCTACGTTCAGAGGAAGGATATTTCGGGGATATTGGATTGTTTGAGGTTTTGTAATAATGCCACTTGGCAAAGGAATTGATTTGGATAGGAACCGAAAGGCGACGCGGTTCGAGGAATATGATGTTTGAATGACTTGGGTATTTATTTCTCTATGCTCTCGATTCTTTCCAAAAGATCTCCCTATTCTTATAACTTTGCTGGCCTCTATTTTCCCAGAGCCCAAAGTTTCTTTTGTTGTAGAGATCGATAACCGTATATCCTTCTATCTTCCATAAACCCACGAACCTCTCTAAAACTCCTCATTATTCATAACCATCATTACGCAATCTTTTCGACTGTCAAAGTCCCATCCTCGGTGCCTTCTAACGTGATAAAGCCGAGAGTTTCAATCTTCTTCTTCCACTTCTTGCTTTCATATCGTGCAAGTATCATGGTCATTCTCAATATAACGCCACTGCTAGACTCGTGTTCCTCTTCACCCTTCAGCGGGGTACAAGTCCACCTTGAGAATGCCCAGTTCAATATATATCGACCACTCTCAGAGGATTCGGGAGTTGTGTCGGGAGAAGGTATAGGGGATGAAGCAGCTAGAACAGCCTTTATTCGATAAACCTCGTCTTTCGGTGCCGATTTGAGGAGTGTTTCGAGCTTCGAGACATCAATTTTCGAGGATGACTCGGCGGAGAGTGTGATTGACAACACCTCCACCTCGCTTTGATGACTCTTCGCATGTGAATGGTCGTGGCCATTCGCAGCATGGTCATGTTCTTCAGTCACAGCAACGCCCAGACTTCGCGCCGAAGCATTGTCTACACCAAAAACCAAGTCAACTGGTACTCTCCCTTTCTCACTCTTCACAGTCGCAACTTGGACTTCCAAATCACCTACTCGATCAAGACACTCGTCCAGTCTTCTCTCACCCGCTATCTCCCATTTATTCAACACAATCAGATCTGTGTATCGGGCTTGGATTTTGGCCGTATAACTCGTGTCTTCATAGCCTTTCCAGTTCTCGACGTCTATGACTGTTACCACGCCATCCAGCACATATGCGCCCTTTGTATCTCTTGCCAGCCGATTAACTTCCATCGCCAACGTGGCGGGGAATGCGCTCCCGGAAGTCTCGATGACGATTCGGTCGGGATTGATGGTATTTCGGAGCTCCTCCAGAGCCACATCGAGTTGACCAACGAGGTTACAGCATATACAGCCATTGAGAAGTTCGCGTACGCCGGTTATGGAAGAGGAAGATGCGAGCTGACTGTCGATGGCTAAATCGCCGAATTCGTTCTTGACGAGGGCAAGCTTGTATGCGGGATTTTGGGCGCGTAGTTGAGGGAGGAGATTGAGGAGGAGAGTTGTCTTGCCAGATCCTAGGAAACCTGTGACTATGGTGATAGGAATGGGCGCCATGCTGGAGGTTGAGACTCAATGGCTTGTATGTCTCTTTTCGTCTTTGGTACGAGTACTCGGGATTTCTGGTGTGGAATGATGAGGGGTACGAAGGTACTTTGCGGGGAGAAGATTTTCACGATAAGCCCTTCCTATCGCGACCCCCACCCCACCAAAAAGAGAGCGCCAAGGCCCAACCCCCTGAGGGGATCTACTTGAAACATCTTCACTCCGCTCCCTCCGATTTCTCTCCAAAAGAAACATCACGAGTTTGTTTGTTCCTTGGAGTGTCTATCAATGCTTCACTTAACTCGTCACAGCAGTATGGAGTACTCCGTAACAATTCTCATCATGTAGGGAGTACATCAAGTCACAATCAGAAAGCCAACCGCCAATTTAGGACCTGCGAATCGCGATGGGAAAAACAGCCACGCGAACAGGGGGATTATTCTCGGAATCCCTCGCCATCCAATCGACCCCTTTTCCATTTTCAAAAAGAAAAAGCATGTCGCCGCCCCAGGTTGGTTGAACGGCTGAGAATATGTTGGAAGCATCTTCCAATTCGTCATCTGAGAATAAATCCCGAACAGTGCAGACGAATCAGCATCCCCAAAAATGAAGATTCTGCAGACATGGCACTTCCTGAGGCATTTCTTTTTGGCGGCGACTACTGCAGGTGCCTACCTACAGGAAACACCGACAAAAAAACCATAGATGCAGAGACACGCGTTAAGGTGCTTCGGCAAGAAGCGGTAGGTCTCTGGTGCTGCGTTTCGTTTTGAGATCTCACCGTTGGAGGCAGTGAGTTGTCACTTCTCTCAAGAAGAGCCGAGTTGGGTCGGTTGAGTTGGATGCCGATCAGCAGCTCTAGATCGATCACTTCATTTTTTTCCGGATGACCTCCCCGTAGTCTACAACTTTTCCTGACCGAGTAACAGCAAGACATCACGGAGAACCAACTCGTTTGACAAAGTCTCAAAGATGGTCGTATAACTGACTTCAGATTCTTGATTTGAAGCTCCCGGTCAAGCCAATCTGTCAAAGACCCGACCCCCCTTCGCGGGAAATGTGTGTTACTTGAGCATCGTTGGACTGCCTTGAATACACAATTGATACTGCTGTTCTACAGATGCTGTGCGAAATCTTTCCTTGAAGTACATTTAAGGTTGGAGGACTTGTGCTTTTTTGTATCCACTGTGGATTGTTCCACTTTGCCAGCATATGGAATCACGGTGGATATCAATTGAGGTCGAAATCCTCTATCAAAGCCTTATCTTGTACTTCGTACTTCATACGTACTTGAAGGTTATCAAGGCGCGGGGAAAAGCAACTTCGGATTTAGGAACCGGACAGGACGGACAAAACAACGTGTAAAACCATGTTCCGTGGACATCCTTCAAGCCAAAACAGCCCAAAAATGACGAGATAGGATTGTGTTCGCTGCAGTACAGGCGATGACCACGAGGTGTTGGGTAGTATCAATTCCCTCTGGATCAACAAGTTTCAAGGTGCTTATGACCAGCTAAGCGAATACTTGAGTTTTGGAGGCTTGATAACCAACGTGATAAAATGTTGGAGGCTCAAAGGAATCACCAACACGCAAGGGGCACCTGTTTTGGATTGTTGGGTCAAATGCGAGTCGTCTTCGAGATGACTTCAGCTCCTCTGCATCCTTCCAACATGAATAAGCGGGGCTTGAAATGGTATAATTTTGTCTACCCGAGGGACACACCGCGCAGATGAGGGATTAGGTAGGCAGGGCCTAAATTAACTGAAGAAGATGACACAGCCTGCGGTGAAGGCTATCAGCGAACGTCGAAGTGTGGATTGCTATCGCCTTGCAGCGTCGCATCGGGATCTCATACGCTGGAAATACCATCTGACAGCAACAAAATAAGCCGAGGAGACCTTTTTTTGAACTTCTCCTGCTGAGTGCATCTGCGCCATCACGAGTATGTCGTATGTGGTAGGAAGTCGGAGAGCTTCTAGGTCTCGAAATGACGAGTCAAACAATGTCTCTCGGTGAGGGAAAGAAAATGAAGCTCAGATGTCGGTACAAAAGATACGTATCTTACAGATCACGGATACAGGAGATGAGGCTAATAAGAAAATTGTTTCACGAACTGCTGGCTGCCCTGGGACTGGAACGTTTACCTAGGCAAGGAACACAGGGCAAGTTGGTTTGCCCAACGTTCTCAGGGGGTTTGGGCGGATGCAACGAATCTGGGTTGGACGAGGTGAGTTGGTTGGTTGGCCTGCCGTGCCATCGTTTCGAAACACGCCCATTCACTTTTTGCCTAGAAGGGACGGGAGACAGGGGTAAAACGAAATTTAGGGCTCGCGGGACGGCGGGAACACCACAGACTGGGAATTAATTGATCAATCGATCAATTGATCAATTTCATCGTGGGTGTGAAAGGATCTTGAGCAGGGAAGAGTGGTTGAGGCGCAGAGAGGAGGGAGGAGGGAAACAGGGAGAAAGAAACTCGGTTGACCGGTTCATCCCAAGTCCAACAGCACCAACACCAACACCAACAACCCTTGCCAGCCGAGCTATTCTGGCCCGTCAACCCTGCGCAGCTCTTCCTTCTGCCCCTCTTTCGGGTAAGAAGCTCTTTCGCCCCCTGTGATGTTCTTTTTCAGAGGTGTGGTTACCGAAAAAATACCACCCTCACAGAAAGCTGGACTCAAAGGAACACCCTCCCACAAGCGACAACTCCCCCACCCATAGAAAAGCAGGTACGACCATTTTGCCCCCCAGCGAGACGCCATGTGCTGTTGGTGGTACCTGACGAGAGCCCCGTCTCACCCGCATCTCGCAGCAAGGGTGGATTTTCTAGTGCATTTCCCCTGCAAAGGGCTTCTGCATTGCATCTCATCCCTCAAAATCGGCGAATGCCTCCTAAGGTGGTAGGCGCCCTTATTTTCTCTATCATGAAGCTTGTCATTAAAACGTATAGACCAAATTTAACACAATAAAGTTAGTTGGTGGCAGTTGTGCACGGCTATATTTTGTATGGTGCGCTTTGAGGCTTTGACCAGAATAAAAGTGAAAAAAAGGCGGTGCTGATTTCCAGGTCCAGATGCGTCTTCTTTTGGCGCCATTTTTGGATCCCTTCATATCCCTGTCGTGGTTGAGAGTGACAGGGGTGGTGATCGGCTAGTACTTCCCCCCATGGATCGCGCTCAATATCAAAATATAAGTGTCGCTCCCCCGCCTTGCTATTGTCCTCTTTCTTTTGACCTCAACACCACTTCTGGTTTGCAATCGCGTCGCTGTGCTACACATTCATTTGTTCGCTCCCTTCATTCATTACTATCTGTTGATACAGATACCACATTCATTTCAATTTCCAATCCAATTGAGTCCAGTACTCGTCTTTTGCCAACAACAACCAGCTTCGACAGCAACCCAATCACCAGCACCAGCGAATCGCAACCATAACATTCACAAAACAAAGTCGCTCATATCAAAATCGATTTCCAACACCCCTCAATTCTTTTGCAACAAACAAAAAAACAACAACCATGCATTTTTCAAAGATATCAGTTTTGTCGGCCCTCGCCACGACCGCAACCGCATATTCTGCTACCAAGCGTTCATTCGCAGTCAACCATTTCTATGGAAAGGGTCCTCTTACCGAGGGACGTATGGATCCCATCATCAACCCAGGAGTAGCTTCCGGACACGTTCACGCCATTCAGGGTGGTAACAAGTTCGCGTTGACCATGTCGGATACCCAAGCCATGGAGTCAACTTGCACGTCATCTTTGATCAAGAACGACAAGAGCAACTACTGGACACCCTCATTATATTTCAAGGATCCTGCAACCGGAGCTTTGGAGAAGGTTGAGATGTTCTACATGAACGTGTACTACTTGTAAGTGGAACCGATCTTTCTAGATTCGATCTATCGCTAACACTTTCCAGTTTCGAGGCTACCACCGACAAGATTCAATCTTTCCCAATCGGTCAACGTATGGTAGTAGGAGACCCAACTCTCAGATCTCCACCAGCCTCAGGTGGTAATCTCATTCTCGACAAGGCTCAAGGAACCCCACAAGCAGTTCAATGGACTTGCCCACGATCAAACACCAACCAGCCATTGTACCCAGCAAACTCGGACGGTCTTCACGGTGTCGGTATTGGAGACACCAACAACAAGGGTGCAGGTTCTGGCTTCCCAGACAAGAACTGCGATGGATTTGCTTCTCCTCTCCGAGCTGATATCCATTTCCCATCTTGCTACAACCCTGCTGCCGGTCTCCAAAACTACAAGGAAAACTCCGAGTTCCCTACAAATGGAAACTGCCCTCAAGGATGGATCCACACTCCTCACTTGTTCTATGAAGTTTACTGGAACACACCCAAGTTTGCTAGCAGATGGACTCCAGGTCAAGGCAAACAACCTTTCGTTCTCGCTAACGGTGACCCAACTGGTTACGGTCTGCACGCCGATTTCATCGCCGGATGGGATCTTCCAACCCTTCAACAGATCATTGACAACTGTGATGCTGGTGATTCTGGTATGGATAAGTGCCCTGGCTTGATCGGTGGAATCAACGACGATTCAACTACTTGCAACATTCCATCAGCCATCCAAGAGACTATCACTGGTACTTTGACTGCTCTTCCAGGTAACAACCCAATCGGCGAGTGGGGAGTTACTCCCGCTGGCGGTGCTCCAGCACCAGGTCCAATTGCACCAGCACCCTCTTCAAGCGCAAGTGGTTCCAAGCCTTCAAGCTCCGCATCCAAGTCAGCTGGCCCAATTGCAACCGCATCAGGACCGGCTCCTGTTGTAACCACCAAGCAAGCAGCAGCGACTGCGGCTCCAAGTCCTACTTCCGCTCCTTCGGATTCTCCAGACACGTATGTTACTACTACCATTCTTATCGGTACAACAACCATTGACTCATCGAACAGTGCTGCACCTTCCAAACCTACCTCTACCACCACTCCATCCACCCCATCCACTGGTGGCGATTCAGTCGGCAATGGATTCGCATACAAAGGTTGCTACCAAGATGGCTCTGACTCCAACCGCGTCCTCTCAGCAGTTACATTCGCCGACATCGGTCAGAAGCAAGTCACAAACACCAAGTGCGTCGCCTACTGCGCATCCAAGGGATACAGTCTCACTGGTACCGAATTCGGTGGCCAATGTTTTTGCAGCAACACCCTGGCAAAGGAGGACAAGCTCGATGATTCGAAGTGCTCTATGCCTTGCGAGGGTGACGCGAAGGAGACTTGTGGTGGAGGATTGGCATTGAGTGTCTACTCCAGCACGGCTGCTAGCAAGATCAAGCGTAGTGTCCGCTCCCGACACCTTTCTAGACATCTTTTGTAGATGCTTCTTCTTGTTTTTACATATTGGTATTTGAGGGAAGGGACGATTTGATATTGAGTCCGCTTTTTTGTATGTTCGATCTTTTTTCTTTTCGATTCTTTAGGAGATGAAAGGCACTTGTGCTGGATTCTTTGTTTCATCTTGACAGGGCACATTTGATGTCTATTCTCTCGGGGATGAGCTCAGTTTGGTGGGGGATGAAAAAACCGATTTTTATTTTGGGGGGGGGGGTTTCTTGTATGATTTTTTGGCTGGGGATGGGCCGCTTGGGGTTCGAATAGAATGACTGAAATCCGGTTCGGATGTGTATAGATGTTCTTGTGTGTGTGCGTTTTTAGCTGGGGAGAGAGACAGATAGCTTTGAATGAATGAACGGATTTCAAAGACCTTTGACTCCAAGGGAAGGCTTTATGTGGTGGTTTGCTCGCGACGTTGTTATGACGGGGCGTTTCAGGCTCATGCATATGGGTGTAATGCGCTGAAAACTTCTGATTTGCCACGCTCCCTGTAAAAGGCGTCGATGCCTTGAAGCTTAGGAGCCTACAGCTGGACACCTCTTCCCTAAGATACAGGTAGGGTCCACTGAAATACAGCGCTCGTCCTCATTTCTGGTTCCCATGGCACTTATAGGGCGTTACGAACTGCCTGGATCGCCTGCGCACCTTCACCACGGGGACGTAAAACACGTTCGAGTTTCTTCCTGCACATATCAAAACAACAACAGTACGTCAGAAGATGGAGATCAGAAAAATGCCCAAAGAATCTAGGATGAATTTCCGAAAGCTACTTAATACAATAACAAAGTGTGATTGGTTCGGAGCAACGTGTTGTGGATTTTTTTGCGCGATTTCTCGGTTTTCCAGTCCCCACCAAGACCCTGTATTGAAAGGTAAATTCATTATGATATATCAATCAGAAAAGGATACTAAAAATAATTGACTGACTCCTAATCAATTTCTTGATGATTGATTACTTGTTCTTGAAAATTAAATCATGCTGTTGTTGTTATACTCTCTTTTAAAGATACGCAAACAGCACGGCTTGTGAGGGAGGTGTAAATACTGAGTCTTTTCCCGACCTAGTAAAGACTCTGTATTGAAAGGTAACTTCTATACCCTACATAAATTAGAAAAATGTATAGGAAATATTGACAGACTCTAAATAGACTTCTTAGTTATGGTACCAGTTCTCGAAATTTTAAATGATGTTGTTGTGGTGTAGTCCTCTAAAGTGTCGAAGGGAGGACAAGAGCGACGTATTTTCCGCCCCCTGTGGAGGTTCGTCCTCGGTAATACTGACGCGAGGAAAAAACAAATTTGAAAGTTAATCACATCTGCTTGGGTCATTCTTTGGCAATAAGATGTATGAGCGTGATGTAAGCAACAAGGCATAGGTAAGAGTGTAGAAAAGTGGTGTCTATTGGAAAGGAGCTCTCTAAGGCTAGAAATTATCAAAAGAAATAAGCGAGGAAACGGGAGGGGACCTAAACTTCCACTTCCGCGCCAATAAAAAGAGCCTTCCTCATGATGCATTGCAAAATCGCTTCCAGTCACCAATCCAGCTTTCTTTCCTCCTCAAATCGTAGAGACTCTCAACTCCTTAATCCAAACCTGAACATCACACCCCTTGCAAACCCAGCTAACCTCCTCCCCGTCCTTAGGCTTACTCTCTTTTTCCATCCAAAGCACACCCTTTTCCTTGGCATCATACTGGATCCAGTAATCCACAACACTCTCATTGATCTCTCTCCATACCTCGGCCGGGAACATATGTGCTTCGCTGACTTCCTTGATTGGCTTTGTCTGGGAAGATGTTGTCTCCTCATCTTCGATATCGCATTGGAAGATGAAATATCTTGCGTGTCGGAAATCGCGGTTGAAGTTTGAGGTGTTGGTGCAGATTTGGAGTTTGATTACTCGGTGCGAGGGGGGTGGCCAGAGATTTGCTTGGGTAAGGGGGCGGGTGTAGGCTGGAAAGAGGGGCGTGTTTGTGAGGGCTCCTTGGTGTTTGAGGGCGTGGAGGGCTTCGATAAAATGGTTGAGATAGAGATTGCTGATAGCCTGTGGAATCGGTGCCTGGGAGCAGCATATTGCGGTGGGTGGTGGAGGTATCGCATCTCTATGTGAGATGGTTGTGAATTGGGATGACGTGAAGCTCGCCATTTTGGGCTGGTAGTCTGTGGTCTCTAGTCCTTTGGTCTGGTCTCTTGGAGATGAAAGAGCGTCTGGAATCTGGAGGCCAATTGACTATAATATAGAAACGGAGGTGTTAGTCGTACTCACAGTGTGGCAGAATGTTTGTTCATAACTGTTGTGAATACATGAACGTCACATATTCTTGAAATACAAGACATGAGTGAATCCATGAACGCTGAATGATTCTCCTCATTAGGATTCCAAGTAAGACTTACACATCTGGCACCTATTCGCTTCCCCCTCTCTCAACTGGAGCGAGTTACACAACAGCATGAGGTATCTGCAAGGTAAATGGCTTGTCAAAAGGAAGCTTCTCCAACTTCTGGACAAAACCTTGAAGCTTCAGATACAAGTATGGTAGGCAACAACCTCAAGGTTCTATCAGTAGTGGCTCAGCATGCATGGTTAAGCGAGAGGTCCAAAGAATCCGGAATGTTCTTTTGATGACATAGATTCCCAACCTTGATGGGTACTACTTGCATCCTTGTACTTTATACAATTCAATCTAAATCTTTCTCTAATGTGTTTTGGAAGCTCTTGGTCTACCTGAAGAGCTAGTCCATGGTCTAAAATAGTGATCTAGGGGTTATGGTTCAGCTAAGCGAGCTGAGATTTCTTTTGCGCCATCCAAAATTGAGACTAAAAAGACCTTTGAATCTTATGCTTGTTGCCTATACAATTGCATGAAGTAGATCTATTTTGCTCAACATACAAGTACAGAGCCAACTTAGAAAGTTTTCTAACAAAGCAATTATTCATACTTTCCTATAACATTTTACTGCATACGAAGGAGCGCGTCGTTGTATTTCCAATCTTCAAGTCAACATGGCAAATCTTTAAAATATCTATCAGACAAGAACATACTAAGTATTTACTTCACTAGTTTATTTTGGATACAGTGACAAGTGAGGTGCACATTTTTTTAGGCACAGGACAAGCTTTGAACTTAGAGCACCAGGGGGTGCAGGAATTCATGACTGACCTCTGGATGTTCTAGCAAGACTAGGAAAATTAATTTCGTTGTCCTAAACGATTAGAATAAACAAATTAAAAAGATGCCCGTTCTCCCAAAAGTGGTAGAACAACTATGGAAGTGAAATTATCCCAGGCTAACAGTCACCAATTCCTGCAGCCTCTGGTGTCTGGTGGAGTGTCCGTACTGAATGCCTTGCTCAAACAATGCGAATGGTCCTCAATTCAGAGTCTTGAAACCATCCAGCATCTCTGTACTTGTAAACAAAAGACCCTATCCTTCGAAACTGCTCCACTGGCCCATCTTTCTTGAGAATCAAACCAATGCACTTTGATGAAATGTCCATGCCTCCTTGTAAACACCATATACCATCTACCCCCATTATCAATTCATCCTTAGCGTCAGGATAACCCTTCACATCTCCTTTGTCTTCTCCAAGGCGGCGGCAGGTCTCAGAAATAGGTCTACGCTTTTGCCCAAGCCAATGAAAACCAGTGGGATGCGGACCAAGAACACTGACTTGCTCCAATCGTCCCGTGAGTGTTGCACTTCCGGCCTTGACTGCACCAAATGGTTGTGACAAATCAGTCAACTCCACGTGAATATCCAACACCTTGAAATTCGCATCTACGTGGAATGTTGGATAGATAATTCTACCTCGACAAGAAAGCCATGACCAAGTTGGTGCAACATATTCTTGTGGCCGAGGCTGGACACTGGAAGTTTGACGTTCCCGCATAGTTTCTGACGTTCCCTTCTTCCAAAAAAGCTGACGAGAGAAGTCGGAACCCCAGAGTCCTGCATAGTATTTGCCTTTGCTGATATCATGCATTCTACCAGCTACAGCAGAGATTGCCGGCAGTCTGTCTCCTAGAAAAGATATCTGTCGATGGCTATATTCGCTTGAGACTTCCCTCCAAAAGCGACAAAGCTCTTCCCAATCCTGCTCGCCAAGTTCTTTCTCTTTGGGTCCTGCTTGGAGAATAGCTGGAGGGCTGTGGATGAAATGTCGTATCGTATCTCGAAAATGGCTCAATTTGTTGGATATGTGCATATCTTGATTTGCATATCTGACCTCCTGGCAACTCCAGTACATATATAGCGAAGAGAAGACTAAACATTTCTTACTGAGAAGACTAAACATTTCTTACTGAGAAGACTCTCTTGAAGGCACCATGCTCTAGTTTCAGTTGGATCATTGACAGCATCTATAACCTCAATGCTACGCTCCGTCCGAAGGAGGAGTGTACCATCAGCATCGCCATATGGAACTCGCAAGTCAATTTTTGGAGTTGGCTTCACTTGGAGAAATCCTTCGTCGGCCCCTCCAGCACTTGCAGCTATAATTGTAAGAGTGGCGTTTTCATATATGTTGGCCATGTTTGCAAGTTCCTTGCTCTTATCTTCCTGGTTGTCTTGAATAATACACAAGGCATCGATCCATAAGTAGCGCATGTTGAATGCTCTTGTAAGAGTTATCGCGTCTTTGATAGTTGTTGAAAGTGTCTCCCAATTAATGCATTTTAAATTTTCGACAAGTAGATGCTGTGTTGTTCGCTGTAATTTTTCCTTACCCCAACAATAACTCAAGGCAATATACTTGCCTGCTCGCCCATTCGTTTCAAGAAGATGGATTTGATCGTTGGATTCTCCAATGTCCACAACTCGGGTCGGCAGCAAAGGATCTGGCAATTGAGACCCACATTTTTCGTGTGTTTGGAGACAGTCATTAGCCCAAGTCTTACCCAGGATGAGGTTGTTTGAAGAGTTGTGATTTGAGTCAAATTCTCGGGTTGAAACGTATTTTTCTGCTGGGTCCCCTGGTATTACTCGTCAGTCCCTCTCAGCTCAGCCAACTATTCAGAAGGTTTCCACGAAGCAAAGCTCCCTTAGACCACTGGACACTGTAAGAGAGACGGCGCTATTTTGCCACTAACCGGGTTCAACCCTCACATCAAGTTCAACAAACTCGTGGCCGATGATGAAATCTTCACCCAAAGAACCGTACTTATCATCAAAAAGCTGGATGACCAACTCCTCCATATCCAAGAATTCTGCGTCTGTACTCCGACATCTAGCAAGCCATCTCCCAGAAGTCCATTTTCTCTTCCATTGCTCTTCCCAACCTGGCCCGTCCGTATCTTCCTTGTTAGCAACGATATCTATCACCAGCCTACACAAATCACAGTCTCGAGACTGCCCTGTGGATGGTATGCCTTTTTGATAAATGTAATCGTGGATTAAGGTGTGTGAAAGTGGATCAGACTTCCTTCCTGATCTTGCCACAAGAGGATGTCGCAATTCGATCCTGAAATGTTTCGTATCCAATTTCTTTCGGCATTCAGAGCAAAGCTTCGAAAGACTTACGCGCCCTTCTAACTTTTCATTCAAGACCGACATGATTGAATGAGATCGTTATATTTGGTTGATTGTAAGTAGGTCAGATATTGTCGCGAGTTTAGTGAGATCTTGCTTATGGCTCAGTTGAGTTGCCTGGACGTAACAAGTCACATGGACGAATAAGAGCCGTATTTATTTTGGAAGAAATCGACGCCCAACTTCTACAGCTGACTCATACCCGTGTGCAACACTACTTATCTCCCATAGACATCAACGTCCCTCGATCTTCACCTCAGAAACTATTCTCCCAATATCGTTTCGAAGCAAACATCTCTGAGGCGGTCGTCCGCCGCTTTCCTGCCCGCTTTTGCAACTCTTTGTAATACTACTGTCAATGCCTACTATGAATCAACAGCATGGCCTCGTGACTTGCTTGTCACGGCTGACTTCGCGAACACAGTTCGAGCGACAGACGGTCAAGACCTGGACTCTTTCTTAAGGCCGGTGCATTGGATTATGAGCTGCAAAAGAGGGCGCGTTATCAACTACGTGGTAGTGAGTCCATATGAAGCTCAAGAGCTCTTGCCGTTGATTCGACAGCATAAGCAAGTAACACTGCATATATACTCCCCGCGTCTTTCCCTGTCGATGCCAACCCTTGAAGACCTCTCCTTGTACGCTATTCCGGCCGTCTCAGAATCGTGGTCAACCCCTTCTATCAGCAACCGCCTTAACCTCTTTGCCGGTTAGTTGTATATCCGAACTTACGAAGATTACT
Organism: Calycina herbarum; assembly: GCA_001414485.1. NCBI lineage: Eukaryota > Fungi > Ascomycota > Leotiomycetes > Helotiales > Pezizellaceae > Calycina > Calycina herbarum. The sequence goes on along the minus strand of LLEY01000260.1, from coordinate 48,181 downwards.
TGTTACTTTGCAGCTTTTTGGGGCTCTGCTCTCGCCATCTAGACAACCGCGTTGAGGTCGCAAGCGATGCTTCATGAGTCAGGCTTGGCGAGCTGCGTCGGATTCTTCGGCGATGCAATCCTGTCCCTTCACTACTAGTCCGGTGGCTTTTGTCAGAACAATAATGTTATTGAGGAGGAAGGGGCAGAGTATTTCGTTCTCACACATTGGTCAACTTTTGAATGGAGACTTAATCACCCGAGAGCAATTCTCGAGGGAGTAGCAGTAAATAGCAACAATGGGATATGTGGACTGGACTTGATGGATAATACTTGTTGTGGTTATGTGAGCAAGCTTGAAGCGACATTGTAGCTGGTGTGTCCAGGTCTATATTGACCAAGACCGAAACCAAATTGACCAAAACCAAATTGACCAACCCTAACAGTAAAATGTTTTTGTTCAATCTCATAGCTATTCATTATGCTATTTAAATCGTCTCTTACGAGGCTTTTGACTCTTCTCATCGCATCCTCGCTTGCGAGACTAGAAGGGTCCCGTATGGATGTCCTAATCCTCAGACCTGCGTACTACCACACCAATTACTAACATTCCTCTCAGCAAATCATTCATTACCAAATGCTTCGATCAAACAGTTGATTTTTGCAAGCTAGGAAGACATATGTTTAATTAATTTCCAGCTTAGTATCTGTCTTTTCCACCGATCTACGAAGTAACAGCGCTCTCTCTTATTGAAACGTCGTATGCAAGATTGCATCTTTTAGCTGAATTTAATCTACTGAACAGGTGCCCTCTATGAGAATTGACCTCTATGGTGGAAGAGTCTCTGTCGCTGTCGCGAGCGGTGGAAGGCACGACATCCCTTGCAAATTCAATTACCTGCGACGGGATCGCGCAGCGATGAATATAAATTCTTGGCAAGGGACCCGCCTCCCGTTGTCGCTGTCGTTGGCCAAGTTTGGAACGAGGTTTACGGAAGATGCCTAAAACTCCAGCAATGACTGTTTCGGGAGCCGGGAAGATCAGATGGCTGCGGGCTTGCCAGAAATTTTCAGATTACTACAAACGAGATATGATAACACATGCTCTGAGTTCACGAAATGACAAATAGAAATTGTTGTTACTTAATATCATGGATCCACAAATATATGACTTTAGAGATCACATTTCTGTACTTTTGTTTGCTTTATTATTTGCTCCTCCGACTTTGCTGAAAATTTCTTCCTTGTAATTGCCATTTCACAAACCGGGTCATTCTACTACTTACTACAATTTATGCTCTTCTATCATTTTCTTTTCCTTGCCATTTCTGAGGAGAGCTTTAAAGCAACAAGGCTTGTGCTATAATATTTGGACACAGAATATACACCATTTTGTCTAAATCTCCAACAATAGCGGGCCGGGGAAACAAACAGCTCGAGTCGGGTTCTTGCGTTACCAGGTAGAGTACAGCCATTTAACCGGTTAGATGCTTTGCTCACAAATAAGTTCCGTTTCCTATCCAGCAGGCTATGTCTGTCTCCTCGGCAAGGTTCCTAGAATCTTGATGCTTTTCTTCTAAAATATCAGCACCGCCACTCCCTGAAGCTCTCTGTCCCGCTTATTGTGCACCCATTTCACGCGCAATAGCACCCATCTTTCAACACCGCAAACACATATTAGAAAATGGATACTTACGATGTCTCGAATGTTGATCACTATATTCAATATCTTGGAAAGCTCAAAGACGCACTACAAGCTGCTATAAAACGCGATGGAGAGCACCCACCCGACAGAAAACCCCGACAGTTACTCGTCAATCTACACATGATGCAAAACGCTGCTCAGAACTTCCAGTGTTTGAGCATAGACAGCCATCGAATACAAATTTCATTCCTTCCCCCTCCGTACCTACCATCGACCGTATCTTACAACGAACTAATGCCAACGTACATCAGAGATATGAGGCTGGGTACCCACCATCGTGGCACCTATCTGCTTATTAGAGCAGTAACACCCCCCAACCGGATGACAGCAATTACAGCCATTGTCGAGGATGAGAAAGGCGATGCAATTACGCTACAACTATACCAGCAACCGGATGCGAAAACTCAACCCACTAGTAGTGTTATCACAGAAGGCAATAGTTTCCTTATCAAGGAGCCATTTTTCAAAGTGATGGCAGGTGGTGAATATGGTCTTCGCGTCGATCATGTCAGCGACCTTGTTCGGATTGATCAACATCACGACATGCTGCCTCTCCAATGGCGTCCTCGGGTGATGGATTTGAGTCAAACAGCTAATGACTGGAAGGAGGAGGGCAATAGACAAATGAACAAGGGTCAGTACTGGGCGGCAATTCAAAGGTAATTTCTACCCTTCCTTAAAAAGCAAACACATATGTACAACCAACTAAGGCTAACTTGCGCTATGTTACAGTTATACCAACGGTCTCGGATCCAATCCTACCGAGGAAGCGAAAAAGGTCATTCAACTTAATCTTATACTCGCAAATATCAAGGACGGAAATTTTGATGCGGCACTGGCTGGGACACAACATTCGAAATCTGTTCCACGCATAGAAGAAAAGAGTTTATATCGAGCCGGTCATGCTTGCTATCGCCTGGGAAGGTTTTCTGAGTGCTTGGCCTCACTCCTCTTGCTCAACCAAAAATATCCTGATAATGCTGAAGCAGCGAGAGAAATTTTACAGGCCAAACTCAGGCTCGAGGAGCAGCAGACGGGGACGTTCAACTTCAAATCTTTATATAAAGAAGCCTCAAAACTTCGACCTCCACACTTAGACCATGCAACATTTGTTGGTCCCGTGAAGCTCAAGATGTCTCCGGGTCGCGGACGTGGTCTGTTTACGACACGACCGGTAAAAGCAGGAGAGCTTCTACTTTGCGAGAAGGCTTTCGCTCACTGCTATATTGATCCTACAGAAGAAAGCCAGGAGTGTTCAAAACCAAGTATCCTCGTCAACGTTTACACGAATAGAATAACTGAAGGTGCCCAAGGCGATCTAATTCAGACTATTATACAAAAGCTTTGGAAAAACCCATCCCTTCTACCCGGGTTCATGGAACTTTGTCACGGAGATTATGATCCGGTAGATGTATTTGAAGTTGATGGCAAACCAGTGGTTGATACGTAAGGGTCAAATGTTTATACTTGTTTGAATTTTAGCTAATGCAATCTGTCTGAATAGTTTCCTTATCGAACGTGTTATCGCTCTTAACGCCTTCGGTTGCCCCCTTTCCACATATGACCACTGGAAGCATTCCAAAGGACTGGAAAGCAAGAAATACCAACATCATTCGACTGGCGTCTGGCTCATGGCTTCAACGATCAACCATTCTTGCCTAAGCAATTGTTGCCGCAGCTTCATTGGTGATCTACAGTTCATCCGCGCGACTTGCGATATCCCAGCCGGCACAGAACTGACATTCTGGTACATGAGCCCTACGGGCGATAGCTCAGAAATGTCAAAGAGTCTAGAACAATGGGGGTTTAGATGTAAATGCCCAATCTGTGTCGACTCTACGAATACCCCGATGAAAACATACCGAAAGAGAAAGGGCCTGTTGGAAGACTTGAAATCTACTCTCGCGGTAATGCGGGTCAATACTACAAAGGCTGAACAAGCAATAGCTTCTATTGAGAATACTTACAAGCACCCGCCAAACGAGGTCCCACGACTTGCATTATGGAATGAATATCTACGCATGGGACACATCTACGGCGAGCTGGGCAATCTAGGGAAGTGTGTCGCAATGGTACTCAAATCCCTCGAGTCTTTAGGCTTCATCATCAAAGGGGGAAATGTCCCCGCTAGCACCACACAGAAAGTCATGGTTGAGAAATGGGGTTTGGTGGAAACTGGGGTGGTTCAAGCCTGGATCTTTCTGTGCAATGCTTATAATGGGATTGCGCCTCGTTTACTGGGACAAGCCGAGGAGTATGCAAGGTTATCGTATAAGATGGTGTTTGGGGAGGATTCGACGTTTGAGAAACGGTATAAGAGAGGTTCGAGAACTTAGCCTGAAGCTACATGGATGCGTTTTTGATTTATAGGCATTTATTGTTATGCTGGATCTAGAAGATCGTTTTGCAATGTACTAACATTCCACTTATTTTCAGTATTTCCCCCTTGAATATAGAATTAGCTAGGCTACCCACACAAATGGATCAACTGATAGAAGGACAATTAAGTTGCTACCAATTTGAACAAATTGATTTTGCATTTGGCAGAGAAAAGTGTTGCCGATTATCTTTGGATCGATGCGCTTTGCATCAATCAGGATTCAATTCAGGAGCGTAGCCGCCAAGTCCCTCTCATGAGAGATATTTATCGACATGCAGCAAGTATCCATGTTTGGCTAGGAGAAAATATCCTTGATCGGAAGGGATATTTTCGTGACCATGCTGAAAGCGCCGTGGGCGCTCTAATGTATGTTACCAGCATAAAACAAGACGACGACATGGACCGCTCTTCACTTGTCGAATTATTCCAACTGCCCTGGTTTGAACGCGTCTGGCCTGTTCAAGAGGTCGTCGTCGCAAAAGGAATTGACATGTTTTGGGGAAATCAAGAGATCAAATGGGACCTCTTGGTATCTGTGATACACCATCTTACAAAGTTCTGCCTCGAAATGATTCTCATTCCTAAAACTGATGCCTTAGACACCCTTCTCCCATCCGGCTACATCAATGCTAGATCGACTGTCGCAATACGGGACAAGTTTCGGGGCAGCCAGCGAAACACGTTCTTAGAGATCTTGATGGACACTATGCGATTTCAAGCTTCCGACCCTCGTGATAAAATCTATGCTTTACTTGGCTTAGGTACGGACAACACTGGCCATCTCATAGAAGCAGACTACTCACTTCCAGTGATTAATGTGTATCGCAGTACGACCGCTATTCTGATAGATGCATCTTCAACACTACTTCCATTTTCTTCAGCCGGTATAGGATGCACTAGAAAGCAACTCACTCTTCCAAGTTGGGTTCCAGACTACAGTACTGACCCCGAGCTACTTCCTCTATCAACAATTTGCTCTAGCCAAGATTTCTCTGCATGCAGTGGAAATGAGCACAGTGGTTCGTTTTGTGGGAACATAGTTGAACTAAAAGGGAGACTCATCGATACAATTGACCGGATAAGTCAACCGGTCAGTCGCTTCACTTTGGAGTCCCAGATTCCCGACTGGTTCCGCTCCTGTTTAGACCTGGCTTCTCGTCTAAGCGACTACCCAACAAACGAAGACTGGAAGGACGTTCTACAATCAGTAATGATTCCGAACACGTATGTAAATAGGGAAAAGTATGACCACTTTATGCGAATGGAGGACTGGAACTTCACGTTGCAACTGGTAATGTCTCCTTTCACCAGTAGCAACGATGATGGATTGAGGCGCCTACGTGAATTAGCAATTGCTCCTTTTGCGACCTGGGCTGCTCGACGTCGATTCTTTTCTACTTCGAAGGGATCTCTTGGTCTCTCGGCAAATGGGATACTCGAAGATGATTTGGTTGCGGTAGTGCCCGGATCGAATACACCACTCATCTTACGAAAGACGAGGGATACGCATCGAAACCAGCCAGTGTATAATCTGGTTGCGGACGCATTGATCAATGGATACATGCATGGAGAAGGAATGTCAATTGGATCGGTAACGGATATCTTCATTGCATGAGAGGCTAACAAAAATAGAATATGATAAAGTAAAACCAAGAGCTCTACTTAGAGGAAAACCTAGAATCGCGAAGTGCAAGTAGTGAGTTTTCGCTGTTTTTGGTGTGTTTTGCCAAGTTGGGTCGGAACTTAATGTCTAGTACTGTAGAATGGTGCCGGAAAGTAATGCTCGAATCTCTTACAATAAGATTTCAAAGTTGCTCGTTCGCTCCATGACCACCGGTAATCAATGTTCCAGGGGTTAGCTGTGCATTGACCATGGGGAGTACAGAGTGAGTAGAAGTTCGGCACCGAGTGCTCTTTAACGACGAGCTTAACTGAGGAGTACCCGCTCATAGAACCGAGCTTCAGGTCAGTTATATGAAAACCCTCTTTTGCTGGTGGTTTGACTCCTTGTGCTTTTTCTTGTTGACGCTGAATTAAGAGAGACCTAAGAGGGACCTCCCAATTCACCACACATTACTCGTGATATTGAGTATGAGCGCTCTTCTATCTCATGAGAATAAATTCGACTTTCAGATTATTCAGGCACATCTTACTTTACGATGCAAGTGATAAGACGACAAGGGATTAGCACTAAATGGTGAGATGTTTAGTGGGTTAATGGGCAAAGAGCGACAACACAATCCATACTAGAACTTGGTTGAATTGAACTTGTCTCTAAATTCTAAAGCAACCTAAGCCAGAACTGTATTCTTACCTGATTTCCATGTCCATCGACCAGATCCTCCAAATTATGTCAACGTAACACACTGAACAAATAGCAGCCTGACCCGAGTATTAACTTGATCATACGGAGTAATTTTAGGGTTCCCAATCAACTTGATGCAGTGCTCTGTATGTCCAACCTCGATTCCTTCGTTCGTCACTGGGGCTGAATTCAACCCTGCCAGATGAATCAATTTAAGAACGTAGAGACAGTGCTGAATATGGTATCCCTGTGTTGCCCAAACGAGTGGTGTATAAGGGAGTTGCTCAGTTGTCAAGGGTATCTGCTCGGTTTCATTGCCAGGCTTCTCCGCATACCATTCCCACGGCCCATATTGCTCATACCATTTGTCCGATTCTTCCTTATCAAAACAAGTCGGATGAGCCCATCCGAAACTCATAATGTCCCAGATGCAACCTTGAGCTTGTGCTTCCTCTGGGTTGGTTCCGCAATGTGCAAGTACTTTTGAGCCACCTTTGTGCTGCGTTTTCGGGGCGTTGGGGACTTCGCCGCTTTTGTTGTCGAGTAACAGAGTTGCGAATAGGAAGAAGGCAAGGATGAGGAGAGATATCAGAATCACTGGCTTCATGATTCTAAGATACCATGGGCGTGATCGGATGCCAAATTTCTCATCCTCCATTATATCTGTTGACGCCCGCTTGATAAATGGATCCGTATCTTCATCGTGATACGTTGAATATGATGAAGTGGATTCTGAGCTCATCCCTATTTCAGTGATGTTAGATAATGCCTTCTTAAATGTTGATTTCTTCATACGTACATTTCCGCAACTTTTTGATAGGTTGTTGTGAAAAGGGGGACATCTCAAATCTTGGCTGCTGAACTAGGCGTTATCTTACTGACGGAAGACAAAACAATGAGTAGAAGAAATGTAAATGCAAACCAGGCGTTCTTGTGTGTGTGTATGAATCACATTATTCGTGAAAGAGTGGGGATCTCGTAGTTTCGGAGCCAATTTCGGAGGTACCCTTCGGGAATTATAGACCGGTTCTGAAAAGAGTTCAAGTCTTAGGTCTGACATGCAAAACATATTTTCGGACTCAAATTCGGCAGTGTGGTGTTTATGGAAGCATTCGTTGTCAATATACTTCGACTCACCAGCAACCACCAGCTTCGCTTAGAGTACATACCAGTGTTCGACAACAGACTGCCCTACATCCATAACGATTACTCTTTCAATCCTTTGTCTGCCAGAGAAAATAAATCACTTTGCTATCATACCTCATATATCATTGTCATGTCCTTCAAATCCATCGATTCAAACCAGATATGCGACGAGGACGAGGAGGCCACATTTTTGACATATTCGAAGGAGACTGGAATGTCACAGAGGAGCACAAGAACCCCCAAGACCCTAATTTGTGCCCTTTTGGGGGTCGTGGTAGTAGTAGTGGCGGCTACTGGAGCTTTTGCTTTTGGGGCGAGGGTGAAAATTGAGAAGGACTCCAACTCGCCAGCACGACTGAACACCTTCCTGGGCGACTGTGGTGATACTCCTACTGCAGCACGTCTGAGAGGATGCATATTCGATCCCATGAGTTTTACCTGGGACTTTCCAGCTTGCTATGACGCCAAACTCTCAAACGAATTTCGCAACCAATACGGTTTCCGTCACTACGAAGACTGGCAAGGAACAGTGGAAGTACCTTACGAGATTGTGGCTCTTGGCGAACGAGATTTGCATTCATCTTGGGAGCAACATTTGATGCACTGTTTGTACACTTGGAAGAAGTTCAACTATGCGTATAATCGAAGGAAGCCGATTGACAGTTATATTCGGGACTCGAATCATACTGATCATTGCGGGGATATGTGGATTGAGCAGTTGTATACTCCAAGCAATATTGCCACGGTAAACACTATCAACGTTGTTAAATACACTTCATGTTTTACGAGTGCTTAGGACAGCAAGAATAAAACCGTTTTCCATCAAATAATTAGTCTGATTTGAGTGTTGATGCAGATTTTGAGACCCAAATGACTTCAATGGACTTACTATATAAGAAGTTTTGGCATTGCTCTTCGGCACGCATTATTTTATTGTGCGAGATATTTTTGGATAATCGTAGCCATTAATCGAGTAGGTTTAGGACAATAAAGAAATCGAGTCTTTAAATCTCCTAAACCTTCTCGAACAACGCTTTTTTGACTATTTCGAACGATGTTTGGTAATGACCGAGCGTCTTACGTGAGAAGGGCATTTTTAAAATTCTTCTTAGAGTTGTCCAACCTAGCATACAAGCAAAACTTGAAGGGGGGGAAAATGAAATTTTGCGTCCTAGCCATCCCGTAGGGAGCCAAGAAGCTGGGACTTGAGGCGGGAATCAAAGCCGGTGGTTGATGGGCGGAGGTGCTGTCCAGCAGAGGTCGAGGTCGTGGAAGGAGCCCGACCGTGGTGAGTGGAACCTGAGGCAGACGTGCGGACCCAGCCGCCGAAAGGAGGTTAGCGCAGACTACCCCCCCCCCCCCCCCCCCCCCCCCCACTCGGATTGAAGATTTCCAAGCTTCACATCTTTCTCGATTTTCCAGGTCGCAATCCTTTCGGCGAATAAAGGAAGAGAACGAACCTGCGATATTGTTATGGGTGGCTCTTCAACATCACATTATTCACATTATTGGGACTCTCAAATTGAAATAGACACGCACCAATGGTAAGAGCGTGAAGTTCTTTCATTATTTACAACCCCAAACAATATCATTCTCGAGGAAGTATTCTAACAATTAGGAAAAGATATCTCCACCTTTGTGATTACTGAATCCATAGGCACCGTTGTATTCATGAGAGTAGCAGTACAGTGCTCCGTGTGATGATATCCACTCAAACCGTCCTCCAACATTCCACCCCTCTCAAGAGTGCGATGCATGAGCCGCCATCCGTAAGCACAATGGTAGATATGGTATTTCCTCGTCGTCCAACTGTTCACTCCAATTGGAATTTCTGACAAGACCTCGTAGCTCTCCATTTTCTCCGTCGCTTCCTCGTCGAAATAGAAGGGTTCCGAAGCCACTTCAAGAAACTCTTGGCTCAGCTCACCATCATAGCACTCTGGAGCCAGCCATGCCAGTGTAAGGAGGTCGAAAATGCAGCCATTTGCTCTTGCTGTCGCGGCGTCTGTGCCACATGGTTCCCGTTGATGAGTCGTATGCGGATTGACCCGGTTCATCCCTTTGGGCACAAGTTCAGGGGATTTTGGAGACGATTGTGGTGTAATCAACACAATGAGAAGAATGGCAATCGAAACAAGACATGTGATAGTTTGGATAATTATTGATACGTTGGGCTTCCGGGGTGGATTCGAGGGGTCTTGGTCCAGTCCATCGTGGACGAGATCCGTATCAGACCGGCTTAGAAGCGTATATTTGGGCTTCCCTGGATATGCCATAATCAAGAAAATATCGAAGTGTTTGTTTCACTCTCGAGGCTCAATGAGTAGATGGTATTTTGATTTTGGGGGTGTTCAAGATGGAAGGATAGCTAGGAAGTTTCAAACCACTAACCAGGATCGTCGAATTCTAAGTCCCGAGAACATTTCGTTTTTGGTACAATCAAACCTACTGCCCAATTCAGTAATGTTGGTGGTTGTTCCGAGTTTGAGAACCTTCCGACTTTGAGTTGCCGAAAGCGGGTAAGAACCCTAAGCTTTGCTCCACGTGAACCCCTTCCATCCATTGCCCTAGAAACGCTTGCACAATCTCAACCATTGTACGAGAGCCTTTAGAAGAATTTAGAAAAGGGTTTCCTGATTCTTGTAAACATTCTCGGAGAATGGATGTATTCGCCTCAGACTTTTTGAACACTACTTGCAAAGTCAAGTGTCCCTAGAGAAAAGCCCGACTCTTTTACTTGTCTTATCGAGTCCTGCCTTACAATTCCGTCTCTCTTCTACTCAGCGGGAGACTATCACAGTATCTATCCACCAAAGAAACCAGAATTGTAGATATGGTTTTCAAGGATTGGCGAGCTCCAAGTTACGATTCATTGTTATCAGAAGAGACTGCATTTGAAAAGGATGTGGATTCTTCCCCCTTACAAATGCATAGAAAGCCTCAACGAAGTTGTCCTTTCTGTACCATTCTGCCATGGCTTCTTAGTTTGATTCTTTCTGTCCTGTTGGTAATATCGCGAATTTCCAACCAAACTTATAACACCTATCAGAGTGGCTTCGCGACAGAACTTGGTAAGAACTCTCATCATAATTTTCGTTGGCTGTGAGAACACAAACTAATCTTGAATTTTATCAGATTTTGCAAATCAAACAATGGCGATAAACAAAGTCCGTTTCGTTAGTGATATACAAATAGATCCGAACGGGACACTATATTTGTCCCAAGATCCCAATGGCCCTCATTACATTGGCCCTCCGAGCCCTGAAATCGACCAAGCATGGGACGCTTTACTACTCAATGGTGGTAAGTATCTCTTGTTTAGCTACCCGGTCAGAATTTCAGAACTCCCAACTGACGATACAAAGACCGTTTCGTGGGCTTGACTCCCGAAGAAGTTGCTCAACATACCGACTTTCAAATCGAGAAAGAAGACTTGATTTTTGACCTATACTGGGTCGAGTAAGCACTTCATATTCTCTCTTTTGCTGTGGAAAATAACTAAATGATCTGATACAGGCCAAACTCGCTTCATTCAATACATTGCCTGGTAAAATCGGCTCATTTCTTCAATTAGAAAGGCTCACTGACACCAGCAGAACTTGCTTCGGAAGTATACTTACCATGAGTATTATTCCGAAATTGAGGATCTCCCACCTTCGCCGTTTAGAATCACTGATCGAATGCATTTGGGTAAGCCAGAGTGGCCCTTTGACTGTCCAGAGCTAACAATACCAGATCATTGCATAGATGCTATTCGTCAAACTTTGATGTGTTCATTTGATACAACTCCAGTTCCCAGACCTTGGAGACCAGAAGGAGGCATCTATCTCACACGAATTGAGCAGTGGCATACTTGCAGAAATCCAGAACCTGTAAACGATTGGTTACATTGGAAGAACAGAGACTTCAACGATGATATGTTCACAAATACATCACAAAGATGGAAAGATCCCAATGCATTATATGCGAAGTACTACCCTTGGTAGTCGTGGATAGTTAGCAATACATTTAATAAATGCCGTCGAGCTATAAAACATTGAATATGCAAGCAGATTCTTCGTTCATGCTTTCCAACTCCAGTCTAGCTCTACCCTGATCTAACTCTCTTCTCTCCTAATTTAGGACAAGCTACAGAGATACTAGCTGATACACATGACAAAGCTAGCAAAGTAGTCTCCTTGGTCGTTTAATTGTTGCTGTCATTGTTCGCGAGAGAGGACAATATTTCCTGCTGACACCTTGTTTCATCCGTTCCTCCTTCTTTGACATAAAGTTGAAATCTTTCGGCCAATTTCGCGGCGCAAGATGATACTCTCGCCCTCTCTGAGATAAGAAACGCTCTTCCGATGTCTGAGTCCAAAGTGGTATCCACCTCGAAACTTCCAAATGCAACCTTCATCGTAGATGCATGACCATCCCAGTCACTTGCATTCATTTGCTGAGCCAATGATGCATACATAGTGTCCAATTGTTGCAGCGTAGCGGTGAAAAGTAAAACGTGGTTTTGATGGCAACCACGACTGCAATTGGAAAATTGCTCGCAAGCGTTGAGTGCATTATTGGAGACCTGAAGAAGTCGTGCTATCTCGTCTACTGCTGGTAATTTCCCAAGACCTGAAAGCTCCCTGATTGCCGTGAGCGCACTATTGAAGCATGTGCATATTTGGCCACCCGTGTCCTTGTTCTGGTCATGGAAGTCGGCATCAGGATGAAGATCCCCCAACAATTGAGCCCATTGAACCTCGTCATTTCGGAAGCTCGGTGATAATGGCGTTGGTAAGTTCAATGGCTCTCGGTTGTATCTGGCCAAAACCTTTCCGTCGTGGCTGTAGGAATGAGGTGTATCCTGTTGGCTTGAGATTATTTCTAACATGTTTTGCTCCTCTAAAGGAACGCTGAAATGGTCCTCTGTAAACTCCATATTGTCGGTAGAGTTTTATTCATCTAAATCTCTATACTGCTGGGAACACTTGGACGGAGCTGCATTTGAAATGGTACAAATTTGGCCAATTTTACAATTCTCACCGCCCCCAATTCAGTGTTAGAAATGCTACAGTATCATGGAAGGATTGATTATCAACAAGCGACAGGGATGTTGTGGAGAGTGAATGGGCTTCCCTTTTCGGAAGGTAGTTTCAGTGGTGGGCCGCTGAATGCGGCGCGGTCAAAAGTCCACTTTCAAAAGTTGGTACAAGTAAGCTAGATAAGATATACCATCTTAATTCGACTCCAATGAGTGGTCCAAGACTTGCGGGAGACTAGTACCGTTTATGCGGCTGTAAGCAGCAAGGAAACACTGCGCCTTACCTCGCTTATTGCTGCAGAAAGCTTACCTAGGCTAACTGTCGACTTTCCTGCAGTCAGCAGAAATAAGCGTTCGCAGGAAGCAAGTTTCCAATTCCTACAAGAATAACTGCATCAAGACAACTACCCAATAGCAACATAGAAAAATGGACTTGATGTGTCGTTTACATAGATGCTTGATTTTCAAAGCCAGCGGCTAGAATTACAGAAACTCTCTCTACAACCATAAGCCATTTGCTCTATTGATCAGTATGTATGTAGCCTTTCAAAGAGACTGCTTATTTGAAATTTGAAGATAACTTCTAGGCAAGGAGAGTTGCTTCCGCGGGGTCTCTTAAACGAGCCGGAACCGACTTTTCTTTGGATAGTGCAACATAAATATCTTTTTCTGAAAGGCTAGAGGTGTCTGTCTTGCCAACTAGATCACTCGATCGCACAACTCATGACCACTCTTTTGGTGGAACTGGATTCCACTTTGCATTCAGAACCCCACTAAGAGGTTCGTAGTATTCTCCGTACGGCGTAGTAGATAACCTTTGGCGCAATTGGATCTAAAATCCACCTCCAAGTCGTCCAGTATAAATTCAATGTTGAAATCGATTGCTTTGAAGCAAATTTCCAAAGTGTTATCGGGAAAATGTCCGAATCGCGCTTTGAGACCAATGCCTGCGATCAGTGCTACCGCACTAAGCAGACATGTACCAAAAACATTCCACAATGTCAACGTTGTCAGAAATCCTCTACTCCTTGCACGTACAGCTTTGGGAAGTTCATGGGTAAGCCAAAGAAAAGACTTAAGAGTCGTCAGTTACAACCAGGAGAATGGAATGTCGAAAGGCAGAGTGCCGTGGTCAAAGAGAGTGGTTTACATGAAGGTAAGAAGAAGACTCGCTTCTAACTAAACATGACTAAACGCTTCCCCAGGACTGCAACAGCCAGGTGGTGGTGGAAAGCGGAGTATTCCATCTCCAGAAATATTCGAAAACTCGAGACTGGAATTTGAGCCATTGGAATCCATCGTCACACCTTTTGGCGGAGGTCCTTCAATACCAGTCCCGGCATTGGGGTTTGAAAAAGGGAAAAAACGTGCCATGACTCTGTCAGCTTGCGATCAGTGTTACAGATTTAAAGTTAAATGTGTACGAGAGGGAGAATACTGTCAAAGATGCCGTGGAAATAACAATGTTTGTACTTTCAGCTTGGGCTCCGCGTCTGAAAAGGAAGACAACAACGAACATGAGGTGACCGAGAGACCACCAAAACGACGTCGGATGTCAATTATCGACAAGCATTTACCTCCTCTGGAAACAGACTCGTTTTCATATGAGAGGGATTGGACAGATACGAGTAAGTTGCTTATTCTCCACGTTGAAAAGGGAACTTAGGACATTTTCGGTTTTAGGGTCATAGAAATTACAAGACTAACAAACACCATTTTAGATTTGGACATATCAACAAAACCAGGGTCGAGTGCAAGCCATTCGGAAGAAACAAACTTCAATGGGGAAGAGCACCCTTTCTCGTTATCACTGGATACAAGCAATAAATCTTTCGACTTCTTTGGTCAAGAAGCCACACTAGAATCAGCCCTTTCTTCATGGTCAACAACAACTTACCAACCCTCAAGCTTGGATCATTTATATCCAGAACAACAGATCAATCCTTTGGATCACGTCAACACAAAAGACAGCAGCCAATCCACAATATCCTCCCAAAAGGCTAGCCAGAAACAGGACCACGAAGCAGAATGTACATGTTTGCTTTCCGCGTTATCTACACTCTCCAAGTTGCATGAAATGTGTCACTTCCCCACCAGAGAGAAAATTTCAAACAGCCTGGACTCCATTCTTTCCACAGCTCATCAAGGTCTCTTAGTTTGCGAAACCGTGATAGGTTGCAACACCTGCTCCACCTACATGATGCTCATGCTTTGCATTGTAATACTGCAGCAGATCCTTAATTGTTACAGTGTGTTGTCTTCTAGCATTCACGGCGGGCATTCATCTCCTTCTCTTACCATCAAGATTGGGGAAACTGAGTTTTACGAGGTTGGATTCGTTCCAAGTATGATGCAGGCGATTCTCAATGGAGAGAACAAGCGCGCCAAAGGAGTTTGTGAGAGCTTGATAAATGTATGTGGACTGGAAAATAGTGGTTGTCTTGGTGGACAAAAAGGATACGAGAGCTTGAGAAAATTTCTAGGTGTTTTAAAACGGAAGTTTATGTCCTAAAACAACTATCTTGAATAGACATGTTGAAGACAAGAATATATAGCGTTTGCACTGAGAAGTTCCAAATAGCAAAAATTGTGATAAATTTAACCCCATGCCCCCTCACGATGGACATTGAACTACTTTAGAACTTGCTTGTTCCAAAATACCTAGGCCAATAGTTTTAAATTGTCCCATGTACTTAGGATGAGTAAAATAAATTATCCGAGAGAATTGGAATCACAAGGGCTTGCTATGTAGGCAGGTACAAACCTGAGCTATTTACTGCCGTTTTTATTGTGGATCGCGAGACCCCCTCCTCATAGAAAAATTTGGTAGACAAAAAGGCTCAAACCAGGATACCAGAGCAGTATGGATAGAAGCACTACATAAATTGCGTAATCCAAAAAGGGTCACAACAAGACTCAGAATTCTATGCACTTCAGAAGGGGGTATGACCGCTCTGTGAAGTTCAAACTATCGGCAAGTAAAGATCCGGTTGAATGAACGGAGAATTTCGGTGCAAACCTCTCAAAGTGTCGGAGGAAAAAAGAATATGAGTCGGCCAGGCACAGCAATAGACTTGAAATCAATATCGGCCATTAGTCCCTCGCTTAATTAGATTGCCGACTTTGAACTATCGAACTTTACACTGTCCGAAACTAGGTCTTTCGACTGTGAAATTTTCAACTCCAGCCTTCTGCCCTCTATAATCGATATATACTTCACCAGAAATCAACTCATGTAAACCATCCTTGAACCAGACAACTTCTCACCACTTCCACTATCCAGTAAATTCCATCTTTACCTCTGCATTCAAAATGAAGATCACCTCGGTAGCAACAATTTTGGCAATT
This sequence comes from Calycina herbarum, assembly GCA_001414485.1. NCBI lineage: Eukaryota > Fungi > Ascomycota > Leotiomycetes > Helotiales > Pezizellaceae > Calycina > Calycina herbarum. The sequence continues at coordinate 32,296 of LLEY01000260.1, read as the reverse complement.
TTGGGCGCGGTAACAGCCTTGCCTCTCGCCAGCAGTAAGTGATCCGGTTTCGCAAACTCGCATTGTGTGTTCAATAGACTAATATTATGTTCTAGACGATGCTGCAATTTCTCCACTGTTCACACGGGCACCAGTGGAAAGTGCTGTCTTGTTAGAGCGGGAGACTGCCTACCCAAAGGAGAAAGTCTTGAAGAGAGAGACGGCTTATCCCAAGGAGAAGGTGTTGAAGAGGGAGACAGCCTACCCCAAGGAGAAAGTCCTGAAGAGGGAGACAGCCTACCCCAAGGAGAAAGTCCTGAAGAGGGAGACAGCCTACCCCAAGGAGAAGGTCTTGAAAAGGGAGACCGCTTACCCAAAGGAAAAAGTGTTGTAAGGGTACACTCGCTGTGTTACCAAAAAATCTAGCTTGGGAAAATGTTGCGAATCTAGGGTTGAGCAGTTGGAGGAATTGGAGAATGTGAAGGGGTTGGGGAACCAGCATAATTGGGACGGTTTTGATGGTGCTGGATCATGTTACTATTGAGTTGATCAATTAAACAATTATCGTTTTCTGGAACTTTGGATCTCTCCCTTCGAAAATGACAATCTGATTTCAGTATCCTCCGTGATATGTTTATTTTTGTTCCCGAGAACTAATGTGTTCTTCCAGAATCATACCCGGCAACTTCACGCTACTATACACCGAGGATTCTAGGAAACCTTGGGTTCCAGGGACAAGCTTACAAGCAGGTGTGTAAGTAAAGCATCAACCCACCCAAATCTGCGAGAAATGCTATGCTGGCGAATTAATATGACTTCTCAATTCAAAATTCCTTTAACATCTTCCCTTTTACTCTGTGTTTTTACCCAAAGATTATGAACAACCAAATCAATCAATCAATTTTTGATGTCTCAAGTTAAGTCTCCAGAAACAACTAACTCAGTTGTTCTAGGGATTGTAGCTGAACATATTTTCACAGGTGTGTGTGTTTGATGAGGTGGCTTGAAATTGCACGAGAGGATTTTCATAGATGTGACCAATAAGAGTACTTATGTCTCTGGTTCTTCAAATGGCTCCCGGACCATAAAATGGTGAACATATGGCTCAATCGCACCAAATTGGGAGTAATCCGTAGACGTTGTCTCCACAATTCGGAATCCTTGATCTTCATAAAGCTTCAATCCAGCAGGACGCGCCATAACATGCGCCTTCTTGTGGTATTTGTCTGCTATCTCAAGACCGCTTTTCACAAGCATAGTCGCGACTCCTTGTCGTTGGAACGTTGGTTTAACTGTCAAATAATCCAAAACTGCTCAAAAGAGTAAGCTTGTGACTTGGATAATGTTTTATATAACAAGAAATGCACAGGGAAATATGTACCTAGATAGGGGCCGTTTTTCATAATTCTTGCATCTGCCTCAACCAGCGGAGTGCTGCGAAATTCCAACATCTCGTCACTCCTCACTTTTGGCAAAGGAATGCTTGCTTTCTTTTCAAACAACTCGCTCTCTTCTGGCGTTGGTTCTACCGCTTGAGCTTCCTTCCATACATTCTCCTTTGCTAAATCGGGAGGGAGAAGCCAACGAGCATATCCGACGACTTCTCCAGTCGAAATCTCTATCAATTTCTGATGCCGTTTCGTGTCTCTGCCAGTAGTCAAGTTACGTGGGAATTTCTCTGCATACCATGCAATTAATTTTTCGAGCGACGGATCCTTCCAGCGGTAGAACCAGTGCCAATCAGCGCACCAAGCACTCATTGTTGTTGTGGCGATACTATGAGAATCGGCAGGTACACATGGCTCCATAGAAAACTTCATGACGATGTCGAAATTGGTGTTTGGCTGCGATGCGTCCCACGGCAGGTGTCTCGTTGTCGATTGAATAATTGGTTCCTGGGTTCCTGAGCACCAATTTTAGTCTTTGCGTTGATCGAGAAGCGCAACTAGACTCCAAAGGTTAGCTGATTCCACTCGTGGTCGTGATGGTAAATGTTGATGAGGTGTTGAGAATCGGTTCCGACACTTCTCGGTACCTATGCTTCCATTCGGAGGCAGGGATCAATTAATCAATGCAGGTGTTGATTGGCTAGTTGATTGAACAAGATCTCTCATTTGGAAAAATGTCACGGGAGTAAAACTGATTGCATTCTGTTCAATTTGTCGTTTGTAAAAAGAGAAAGATTTGAATTGTTTCAACCTAACCAGAATGAGCACCTCAAACCATTCAATATCGCCCGCATCTTATGGAGATGATATACTAAGCAAGCGAGAAGATGATACTTATCATGAGGAACTGCGGGGAAGGGGATTCAGAAAACTTAGTTTCCATAGTTTATTCTGTCTCACAATCGGTCTTGGGGGGTAAATGACTTCCAAGAAACTGCGCTTTCCACCCCACGCGATGAACAATTTCTAACATCAACACAGATTACAAGTGGTTTGGTCCGCAATCATGCCAGGAGGTTCTGTGAGTTCTTGATAAAAACCACTCAGAATGTTATGAACTGATGCGGGACAGCCATTCCTCCTCTCCATGGGGCTTCATCCGTCAATAGTCTCCCTGGTTTGGCTTGCCCGTCCTATTTGCGGAACAGTCTTACAGCCATATATCGGATATAAAAGCGACAATTGTACCCACAAGTGGGGTCGACGAAAACCCTTTATCGTTTACGGTACACTAGCAACAATGATATTTCTCAATCTCCTTCCTTGGACGAGCGAAACTATAAATCTTTTTTGCCACTTCTTGAACCTAAATACGCACAATACCCCTGCCGTGGTGTTGAAGATGATTTTTGCTGTTATTTGGATATGGGCACTGAATGTTGCAATTCAACCTGTGCAGGCGGGAATTCGAGCTCTGATCGTCGACTCTTGTCCAGCTAAACAGCAAGTACAAGTAAGTTCGTTTACCAGCTGTGTGGTAATTATTGGTAGTGCAGTTGGGTATGGTTGTGGTTTTCTCAAGATGCCGAAAGGACCAGAAGTGATCGAGAATACACAATTCAAAGGACTCTGCTTCATTGCTTCATTGTCTCTAGGGGTTTGCACCTCAATCACTTCGACTGCGGTAAGGGAGACGAGCATCAATCAAGTTGCGAAGGACTCGGGATATGGTCACGTCTACCGAGAGATATCAAGAAGTATCTCTGTTCTTCCGCCGAGAATCAGAAGAGTTTGTGTGGTGCAATTCTTCACATAGCTAACCTGGTTCCCATTTCTCTTCTCCATATCGACGTAAGTTCAGCCCATTCATCACATAATATTAGAGTCTAACACTACCCACAAGACACCTAAGTAAACTATGTGAGTTCAGCATAGATATTTCATTCGAGGGGAAACTAACAAGAAATAGATAAGTATCAAGTACTATCTGAGAAGATGGGAAGACCCTCTTTTCGATATTACACTGCTCTCCAAGACCAATCGATACGACATGCAACCTTGGCAATGCTGCTATTCTCAGTTATTGCTCTGCTCACAAGCTTGGCACTTCCACTTGTCATCTCAAAAGGAACTCCAGTAACTCCTCGAATCAAGACTACGCACCAATCATCGCGTTTCTTAACACAAGTGGAATTGGATGAGAAACCAAACATTTTGATGAAGGAGGACATAAAGATCGATGAAAATTGGATTTCTCTTGCTCGCGCATGGATGTACTCGCACGTGTTGATATCACTTTGTATGCTCGGCGTTACGTTAACAGACAACTTTATTTGCGCGGTGTCATTCACAGCAATACTTGGCATCTCCTGGGCTCTCACACAATGGGCACCCTTTGCAATTATTGGGTCAGAAATTGCAAGAGAGCAAGAGGTGGAAAGTGAAGAATCAGTTGCCACGAGTTTGACTGAATCATCGTCTTCATCATTAGCAAGTTCTTCAACAGTGACATTTGCGAACCAAGAAGTGGCTATTGATCAAATAGAGAGTCAGAAGATATCTTCAGATCCCATTGGGGTAGATATAAGTTCAAGTGCAGCAACAATCATGGGTGTGCACAATATTGCCATTGCCATGCCACAAATTCTCTCTGCGGCTGTGGGCAGTATCATATATGGGGGAATTGACTTTTTTGAGCTGGGAGAAGCTAATGCGATGGCCTGGATATTGAGAGTTGGATGCTTCTCTGGACTAGCTGCAGCATACTTCTCTCGTGATCTTAATTAAATAGCATATACCGCAACTATTCAAGAGCTACCAAGACTTGACTAAATAGGGAATTTGCCAAAGATAAAATCAGGAACTTCAAGCACGACTGAAATAGAGATTCTACTCTGAAGAAAACGACGCTGTTTCGACAAATATTATTTCTCGATCATAATATCTGATAAGCCTCATATCACCAGAACCCCAAACCCCCCTCTCTCTCATAATATCTCTCACATAATACAGGCTAAAGCATGCGTAGAGAAAGGTTAGCGCGGCTAGAGAAAGTGCGTCAGTCCCGGTCTTGAGTGTTGACTCAATAGGATGCAAATTTTAATGTGTAGTTGCGTAGTAAGAGGTCTGTAGTTCCATTTTTCTCAGCTTCGCCCCATTGCTCCGAGCAAGTTCCACCAAAGGACTAGTAGGCGTACGGCGCGTTGTTTTATCTTGCTAGATTGGAAACCTCCTCGCTTCCTGTTCTGTATACACTGGAAAAGTATAGAAGAATGTTGTGCAAGGAGCAGAGTAAAAGCAATCGTTATCGAAGCAAATCAGTTGACGGGTTAAAAATCGTTGGTATTTTTGAGTGGCTCTCTCTCATAGTGATCTTCTGGACCCTACGCGTGCTCTACTTAGCTTCGCCCTAGATCATCTTTCAGTAGTACTATATTCTCAGCCACCCGACTTTGATGACGAAGTGGCGGATCTTACTTCAACGGCTCTCCACAGACTCCTACATCAAAAAGCTCCGCATATCCGTAAATATATAAATAAGTGAATCTCTCAAACCATTGCCCTTTTTCTTACACGACCTCGCAAACTTTAATTCTATTCTCAATATGGATTCGACTTTAAATATGTTCAAGTTCGTCTATCTTGCGACACTGCTTATTGAAGGCACTGCAGCTTCGCGCTTTGGAAGTCCAACGTACTCGAACAATTTCGGAATTCCAGGTGTGAACGCCACATACGATTGTAAGTGTAGGCCAAACACACATGTACCAGATTACCGTCTAAAATCTTACGTTCTCAGATGTCATTGTTGGCGGTGGAACAGCTGGACTAGCATTGGCCTCACGTCTTGCTGAAAACCAGACAATTTCGATTGCTGTCATTGAAGCTGGAGGTTTCTACGAGCAAGAAAGCGGGAACCAAACGCTGGTGCCGGGGTATTACATTTCGAACACAGCTGTACAATCCATAAACTGGAACTTCGAAACGGCTCCTCAACCACAACTGTACGGCAACACAGTTTCATATGCACGCGGCCGAACTCTCGGCGGCTCGTCTGCCCTGAATGCTATGCTCTATCAGCGTTCAACAGTGGGCGCTCGGCAGGCCTAGGCGGATGCAGTGGGAGATGAAAGTTATACCTTTGATAATCTTTTGCCATTCTATGAGATGAGTGTAAACTATACGGTGCCAGGTACCATGAAAAGAGCAACCAACGCCTCAGTCCCCAGTCAAAAGGGGTACAAAGCTGGTGGTGGACCTCTTCACGTTTCTTTCCCAAATTCCGCGGCTCCTTTCTCATCATGGGGATAGCGCGGACTTCGAGCAATAGGTATTGCTGACATTGAGGACTTCAGCAGTGGAGCTCTCATTGGGAGTCAGTACTGTCCTTTGACAATTAGACCGGACGACCAGACGAGATCTTCCAGCGAAGAAAGTTACCTGCAAGCATCATTTGCGCGCAACGAAATCTATCCGAATATGGCCATCTACATACATACTATGGCAGAAAAGATTGTGTTTGATGGCAACGTGACTGCAACAGGAGTTCTCGTCAAAAGTCATGGAGTCTCATATCTACTGAATGCCACGAAGGAAGTCGTTGCATCTGCTGGCGTTTTCCAATCTCCACGGCTTCTAATGGTCAGTGGCGTTGGACCAAAAGCCGAGTTAGACAAACACAACATTACAATAATTACTAATTGAACCGGCGTTGGTGGTAACCTGGTGGGTATTCTCCGAGTTCTTTTTCCCTCTTTGGGGTTGTTTCAGGAGGACTGAGACATGATTTCCTCCTTAGACAACCCCGATTCCTCCTAATATTCCTCAAACATACTTCTAGAAAGGGCAACACTGACTCCGAGATCACCCTTACTCTAATTTTAGATTAAAAGATTTATTATAAGATCTCTAAAGTTTAGAGAAATATTATAATATGCAGTGGGACCATGTGCTGTGGCCACCCGGATCTTGATAGCAAACTCTGTTGATTATTTCTACATATCCTGTCAACTCAATTGATCAATCTCATGATCTCGGCCGTAATCCTACAACTGAAAAGCAAATCCCCAGTGCCAAATTCTTAGAAAATCCATCATTGATACAGAGAAGAACGCCTCCCATGCAATAAACCCATCGAGCTTCTCAGCTAGTTCTTCTCCAGCTCCAGCCCAGCAAGCCTCCACTTCTCCCTCAACCCCAATCCACCCGCCACAGTCCCAAGTATACCAACCCACGCCTCACTAACCAAACCATTTTCTAAACCCCAGTGCACAGTGAGCGGCGCATACGCCAAATCAATAGCAACTTTTCTCTTCACATGGATCTCTTTCTCCTCCAAAGTTTCCTCCATCTTACTTGCCTTCTCTCTCTCCTTCCCTCCCGTCTTCCTCTTCTCCTCCTTAAGGCCCTTGTATTCCCTCGCCAACCTAACCAAATCCAACCCAACACTCACACCCCAAAACCTCGAACTCCAAACATTCGCCCTCATCTGCCTCTGTGCATCCCACCCCAAAACCCCCTTCCCACTCAAATAAGCCCCACTCTCCGCGATCTGATAACAAAGACCAACCAGCACCCCCACACTATCAAGCGCAATCCCACCACTCCTCTCTCCCCCCTTCAATCTTAGCAGAACCGCCTTACCTCCCTTCCAAACAGACACAAGTCCAAAAAGCCTAAGGAAAGTCCGAACCCGCGATATCAACCCACTAAAAGTCTTCAATCTCCCCGCGATATCCTCAATGCTCTCCTTCCCTATCTTCCCCAAGCCGAATCCAGAACCCTTAAGTATAGTAGAGAGATCAACACCCCCCTCCCAACTCCCCCCAACAAGAACCTTAACCACCGCCTCAGCCCTCCTCCTCACCTCCCCCTCCTGAAAAGCTACTAACTTCCTCAAAACCACGGAAACTAGTAAACTAGAATAACAAAGCGCATTCAGCAAACTATCCGTGTCCCCGGGACTCTTAAGGATAATGCTCAATCGTTCGACAGCGCGATCCGTTTTAGACAGGTAGAGGGGTGCCCACGAGAGAAGGGTTTTGAATTCGGGTGTTCGTTTGGGAATGGGATTGGAATTCGAATCTATTTTCGGTATCGGTATCTCAGGAATTATGCTTGAGGACGGAGGGGATGGAGGAGAAGCAACATCTGCGAGAGGGGATTCAGAAGCTGGGGTAGGTAATGTTCCCGCTGGGTCTAGGAGAGGGATATCGTTCGAATTCGGCGGTGGGATGCCGCTAATTTCCGACATGCTTGCTTAGGGGATTTGGGAAGGAGACGATTTAAATCTGCCTGAGAAAGTTGTTGATGTTACTTGTACTGAAATATTTATTACAGGGTTCACGAGCAACTGCACATCAGAAGCCGAGGTCCGTTGAGGCTCTCGGCCCAACCTTTTTCCTGACAGCGGGACAAACTCTCATTCTGTCATCTTGCACCAGCGCGGGGCAAATGTGTCACTCACATGCGCTTCATGACATTCAATCACAAACATCTAATCACAATTCATGGCCGAAAAGGCATATATTCATGTCCTATTCTCATCTCAGTACGTTTCATACACACAATCCTTTCGCTCAACGCTCATACTCAAATAACGACATTGGTGAGCTGGAATTTTTGATACTGGGTAGTCGCTATAGAAGATTCGTGACTCGTTATGACGAAAGAGGCGAAGGAGATATGGCTACAATCAAAAGCCAAGAGAGATCCAAGTCCCAAGCCAAAGGAAGGAAGATAGCCAAGGAAAACAACTTTTTGGTTCAACGAAATAATCACCTTTCCAGAACACTAATGAACACAGAAACTAGTAAAAGCAAAAGAGAGCAATTTTAAGAAAGAAGAGTCCTATGCAGATTGTATGCTGAAGGGCCTAGCCTGAATGGCTTAAGACCATAGCGCAAGAAAAAGCAGACGCGGGGAAAAAACATGAAAGATTAGTGCCCAAATTGAATATCCCCGACTTCCTCCCAAGACCATACGAAATCATCAAGGAATAATTCGTAAAAATGAAACCGTCAAGGAACCTGGAAATGAAAGAAGAATGGCTTTTAACCTTGGTATCCACCGAAGCCATTTCCAAAGTTTTGGGCCGGGGGAGCATTCCATTGAGCAGCAGGTGCTTGTTGTTGACCACGACCATAGCCACCAGCGCTGACAGAGCCTCCACCTCCGTACGCCATTTGCTGTTGGTTAGGATATTGACTTGGTGATTGAGCTGGTGGGCCACCGTATCCGCCTTGTTGACCAGGGAATTGAGGTGGGGTTTGTTGGGACATTGGACCAGCGGATTGAGGACCTGTTGGCTGACCTGGCATTCCTCCTCCATATTGAGGGAAGTAGGCAGAAGGTGTTCCAGGGTAACCACCAGGAGTTGGGCCACCCTGTGGACTATAACCAGTAGGAGTTCCAGCTGGGAAACCATCTGCGGTAGGTGCCTTGTCCTTACCCCACTGAAAGAAAAATTAGTAAACGAAGGTGAATCCGACTGGGTGAATGGAATATGAAACTTACAGAACACTTGAGAGGACGACCATTCACATTGTAACCGCTCAATTGACAGATGGCCATTGCTGCATTCTCATGGGTATCCATCTTGACAAAGGCAAAACCACGGTCGGCTTGGAATCGGGTCTCAACCACGAAACCGAAGTTCTGGAAGAGAGGAATAAGGTCGTTTTGGGTGGTGTATGGAGTCAAATTGCCAACATAGCAAGTGGTTTGCCAAGCTGGGGTTTGTTGAACAATCATGTCATAGCTCTGGACGCCGTGAGTTGGGAAATGGTGATGACCAAAAGGAGTGGTTGGAGTCATGCCCATGGCAGACATGGCTTGCTGTTGAGAGATTGATGGTTGACCCTTTTGGTTTGCCCAGTTGCATCGGATAGCACGAGAACCAAGCCACTCTCCGTCCATGGAGCTCAAAGCCTTCTCAGCATCCTGGCGTTCGCGGAAGGCAACAAATCCATATCCTCGAGAGCGACCAGTCTTCATGTCCCACATGACGCGAGCTTCAGAGACAGAGCCGAAGGCCGAGAAAGCTTGAAGAAGAACTTCGTCGTTGACTTCATTTGACAGGTCGCCAACGAAGATGTGGAAGTGGTTGGAGGTGTCCTCCTTGTTGGAGGTGTTGGATTGATAAGCCCAGTTGACTCGAATCTCCTGCAAACATCATCAGAATCTATACTTGTATCATCGGGAGTCATCGATATGCTTACCGCCTGGTGAACTCGTCTGCCGTTGAGAGTCTGCATGGCGCGTTCTGCTGCTCCAGGATCGTCGTACTCAACAAAGCCGTAGTTGAATCCCTTGTTCTGTAACTAAATAGTAATTAGCGTGCCGCACTTGTGACCAGTGAATACCACCATGGAAAGGAATGGAAAATCAAGGAAATTAGGGGATGATTTCCGTGCGGGAAGTCTCAAGAAACTGACATCTGTGGGAGAGCTGATACCGACCGCACCTACATTCTTGTCAGGAATGATTTTGACGTTTTGGACATGTCCGGTGGTTTCAAAGATTTGACGGAGGACATCTTCTGTGACTCTGGGATCAAGCCCACCAACATAAAGAGCACGCTTGTTTGGTTCAGGAGCTGCGCGACGAACAAAGCCACCTGCGCTGTCTGGGGACATGACCACGCCATTCTCGCCCATAGGAGAGCTAATTGCGGTTGGGATGGGGTTCGTGTTTTGTGGGATGATAACCGGAGGGAGAGGTGGAGGAGGCATGTGCGATGGTTGGGACTGGCCATTGTGTGGCTCATAGCCAGGGGCACCAGCATTGGTTTGCGGAGGTGGTGGGAGCTGAGCGCTCGATGGAGGGGGTCCGTTATCAGCCATGGCGAAATATATTCGATGAACTATAGCTTGAGTTTGATGGAAAAGGGCGTGTAATTCGTGATATTAATGCTAGAAAGGCGACGGAGCTGATCTGCAAAATGTGTTGATGAAAATCGGAAAACACCAAGAGGAGAGGCGGAGAATGATGGAAGGTTTGGCTTGATGCTTAGCAGAACCTTGCGATCTCGTGTGACTCGAAAGATAGCAAGCGCGCGTTCAGACTCGGAAATCGAGGTGGAAGACTTGCGAAAGAGGGCGAAAAGATGAACCGACAAGAGGAAACGCTTGTGCGGAAGAGCAGAGAAGCCGAAGACTGTGAGATGCTGATACAGAGGGCTGTAACAGTGTGGCAGAGATGAGGAGGTGGTAGAGAGAAGAGCTGAGACTGAGGGGAGCTCTACACTCGCTCTGCGACAATCGCTGAGATTGCAAAAGGAATAAGTCGGACGACGACGGGAAGAGAGACGCAGGTTGAGATGGAAGACGATATGACGAGAGGGATTGAATGGAAGAAAGGAACCACGAGAAATAGACGACAGGAAGAGAGAGGTAGAGAAAAACCGCTCCAAGTTCCAGACGCCTGCTGATGGGAGGAGGATGGGTGAAGGTGAGGTCGGAGGAAATGCGATGCTTTTCATGAAAGGAAAGAGAGGAGACGTGCTGCTGGAAGGAACAGGCGGAAGTTCCCAGCCCCACTTTAATCGTGAAAAGAAGTGGAGCTTTATCCAATCAGAGGATCGGATGACAGGTGTGGGATTAGAGGATGGAGGGGTGGTCCTAGAACAGTGTTTGAAGTTGAGATGAAAAAGACCATTTGCGTCAGTTTTGCAATTCACCGGGTGCTCGTTTTTATGCGGCTCTTTTAGTATGCTATCCAGGCTACGTTTAACGGCATCTTTTGTGAGTTTCTGACTAGTGAAAGCTCAAATGGGTATATAGAAGCTGATGGAAGCTCTACACCAAAACATGCAAAGGCAGCAACATATGAACACAAAGGTATAATAGAATCCCTCCACTTCTGCACGCAGAACCCTAGTATATGAGACCACATAAGCTGCGTCTAGCAGGAATCGCCTCTGAAGTTCCGATGTTCTGCTATCAAAAACAGACTTCAATCAATTGCAGAAAGAAGCTGTACGTTCTGCATTCCACAATTCCTCCTCAGAAATCCATAATCAACCCATTATTCCCAAGCATCAAGCGATGAAGCTTGATTGAAATATACAAGTCCATGTTTCGTTAGGTGGAGAGACTGGATCTCTTTACGTGGACCGAGTTTGGACTCTGGAGATATTTCTCAACTCCAAAACAACTCGGAAATGATGTCCTTTCCAGTTCCAAGCAAACGGAAGCGACACGGAAGCCAACACCGGTGTACCCAATGCAGTCAAGTCATCGTTGCGGAAGGATTCTACTAGTTCACGGACGCTGCAACAGCGGCATGGCTTTCCTGGTAAAGCGAGCGGCTGCACCTCTAAAATTGCAATATGCATGTCCTTCACACACGTCTCATCCCTTTTGGGATGAACCATAATCCAGCGATTGACATCCGATCTTTCAAGATAAGATGAGAAGTTACAGAATTCTAGCAAAACGGAGTTTCTTGAGAAGACTTAGAAGTGTAAGATTTCTACCCAAGTCGATCTCTATCTCTAAGGACACAAGGAGGTACATATTAGCCGGGTCAACTCACTTACCTACAAGTTCTCCCCATATCCTCCAATCACAACATCAAGAAATGCCCGGTTCATGAGCGGGAGGGAATAGCTTCAACACCTATGGGCAAGCATCTTACTCGGTGAGTAGACTGCACAGGGGATCAATTGCACCTTGAAGAGCCAGTAGGGAATTGATCCAAGTCTGCAGAGTTGCAGATCTTCTATCAGATTCGCTCACACGTACAACTCTGTACAATTCATAGTAAGCAAGCTGCGACGTTTTTGCTTTCCCCGGCGGTCAGATTTTGAGTTGAGCCGACCAAATCCTTCCCGAGAGCTCGCAGTCGTTTCAAGCAGGCCGAAGAGGCTACCGTAGTCTCAAAAGCTTGGTGCATCTAACCACTACAGATAAGTACTTTCTACTGTAGACCTTTTTTTCTGAACAATTCAAAGAGTTTGAGAATTGATGATTATATGGAAGATTGATAATCAAAGCCTCATTGTGATTGATGATTCTTGCAATTGCTTTCTGGCGATAAATACTAGTTACTCTTGAGCTTGCTTCAATTGCTGCAGTTTCACTTAAAATAGTTAAGTAGGATATAGTTAGAGTTGGCCATTGTTAGACTTGCGCCAAGTCCAACTGTGGTGGGGGAAGTTCGGCACGGGCCGTTCACAAGGACGTCCTTGTCACCAAAATTGGTTCCTCATTGTAATCTTTTCCACAACTCCAACCCTTTCAACGCCTTGCCCTTTTATCCAACAGGGTGCAAACAGCTAAAAACATTAGGCGATATCGAGGGATCTGCCCGTTTTCTTTCCCATCTATCATATCATCTACCCTACCACTTAATATTCAACATGGCGCTACCACTCCCCCAGCCTCCAACCTCGCCCAAGACGCCCTTGGATTCACTCCAGGCTATGTTGAATGGCATTGTATGTACACCAGACTTGATGTATGGAAATGTAGCTAACATATGTAAAGCTTATAGAGACTGGAAGGGCATTGAAGGCCTCGCATAAGGATGGCAGACCAACGCAAGCCCATAACATCGACCGCCCCCAAGTAACGATTCCAAAGGCCCTGGAAACTTTCCACGGCGTTCTGGATGATATCGAAATGGACATCGTAAGGCTGGTATATTATACCTTGTTAGCGTTGTGTTAACATTGTTGCAGCTCCGCTCGAAGGCAATTCTTTTGCGCGACCTCGAAGCCTTACGGGCGAAACGAATTGCAAAGGAAAACCCAGCGCCAACAATCCAGAAAATACCCGAAGCTATTGTCCCACCAAAGCCGGCAGAACTACAGCCTCCTGCAGCACCAGTTGTGGATATGGTCAGGAAAATCTCACAACCTGGAAAAAGCCCAATAATCAAGCAAGAGGTCATACCAAAACCCCCAGAGAAACCAATGACCGCGATCAAGCCCCCACAACACCAACAAGTCAAGCAAGAACCAAAGAAGGAACCTATCATCAAGCCCGAAGAAGCTCCCAGGAAACCTCAAGTTCTATCACCTCCCCCATCCTCAAACGAAAACACTCAAACCCCAAAACCAGTTGGCCTTGGTATAAACACCGACGCCAAACCTGCCCCTGATGAACCTACGACCTCTGAGCCCCAAAACTCGGGAGTCGATTCGTTGTTTGATATTCCAGATAATGGAGATGGGAATGGTGATTTGGACTTCGACGACATGGACTTTTCCTTTGGCGCGGATACTGGGACTGCCGAGCAATCGCAAACTCAAACACAAAACAACGAATTTGATCTTTCCACGTTTGGCAATACCTCACAAGACCTATCGATGAATAATTCGAGTGCTGCTACGGCCGGCCGGTCCGGTAATAATGCAAATGCTGCTGAAAACAAGCAATCGGACGAGCTCCTTGCAATTGGAGATCTCGGTGACCTGGGAGATCTTGGAAACAATGACAGCATGGACCTCGACCTGAATCTGGATATGTTCGGAGCCGAGGATAGCGTTTTCGATGATATGTTTGTTGATGGAGGGGATATGAGTGGTGGTGGCAGTGGGGGTGGAGAAAACACTTATGATAATGCTTTCTTTGGGCTTGATTGAGGCTGTTGTTGCTAGAGTTGCGAGGTGGGGCACGACCCCTTCCATGAACCGAAGCCCTCAGCCTCCCATACGAAATCTCCCGTTCCAATCGAGTGTGTAGCGGCAATTTAGGGCGAAAATCGACTTGCGGAAGACTTGCGGAATCGACAAGAGTTGCTTATATTTCGTGTGCTTCTTGCTGCATAGCGCTATTGCACCGTCTGTTCCAGTCTATTCTTGTTTTACGCCTTGCTCGTTATTGTGTTTGGGACTGAATAACACGATGGATAAGCTTCGTGATATTGCCAATCAGGCACTCAAGAAAGTCTCAGCAGTTGATTCAGAGTCTTTCTCTGCCATTCTCCCATCAGGTATTTACGCAAGTACCCACCATCGTTTACAACTCTAACCAGCAAGTAGTTGGATCAAGCAAATCCTCCGATACAACGACACCATCTGATACACCCTGCGATATGTCGGCTTTTCCGTTCTGCTGCAACGAGGCGTTCTCCCCCTCCTTCCAGCACCTGGCCCGCCTCATGCCCTCAACATCCACTCACAATGTCCTGCAACCACCATTGTCAGCAGCCCCTTTGGTCACATCATTCATGTCATTTCTTTTGACGGCAACCCATATCGAACCCGCTTTGCTACCCGGAACCCCTCGTAATTACAATACCCGTTTCTACGCGATCATTCAGGTCACAACTCTCCGTTCACAAGCCTCGCCATATGGCGGTGCTTCCCAAACAAGAGAGAAGACCCAGTACTTCGCGCCTATCGAAGCGAGAAACCAAGACACCATCTTGGCACCAAAGACTTCGGTCAAGAACAGAGAATGGCGGGAGATTCTCAAGGAAGACGCGCAGGAGCGCTTGAGGTTTCTTAAACAGGGTGTTACTATTGGAGAGGGAGAGATTTGGAAGGAGCTTCCTGGCGTCGAGAAGTTGTGGTGTGAGAAGCACCAGCTCTTTTTCGAGATGAAAGCCTGGGTTAGAGATAATTAGGATATCACGGGGATGAGATGGTGCAGTTGAGATGACTTGGAGTGGAGATTTCAGGATCCCATCTTGGAATCTTTGGGTTGGTGACACCACTATACATACAGTTATACATACGGGGTGTTTTAATAGGTCTCGTGCCTACCTAGCAGATAGGGGCTGATAGAGGGAGATGACAATACGAGACTTTGAGTGAAATCTGCGTTTGAGAAGGCTTCTGTTTTCTGTGCGATTGTGTAATTTTGTGATTCGAGGCTGCATGTCATGGCAACTGTGGTGAACTCGCGTGGTTGTGCGGCGGGAGTGGTTCGGGTCTCTTGGGAATTATGAGGCAGGACAAGTCCCTGGTTTCATTGGAACTAGGCAGAGGGAGACTTTGAATGTAGATTTGAGATACCTGGGCTCAATCACATGTAGAAATCCCTGTCATCGCTCTTCGTACACCTTAATTGCAAAAGTTTGGTATAATATAATGAAATCAACAGACTTACAAGAAGGGTTCACTTAATAGAGTTCCCTTGATTTTAAGCACTATATGCTACTCTGTTGGGTTAACTTGGTTGTTCTAGGCGCTCTAGAATAATTAATCTTCTCTCATTATGTTTTGTTCTGGTGTATATGAGGGACTTTGGTTAGGTACTCTTACTGTTTGAGATTGAAGCATTCGGGTTTCTCCTTCTCCTAAATGTTCTTAGAGAACATTTACTTTCGATATATCAGATGTATTAAAAAGAAAGTGCGTTTCTCCTACAACATACTCGTTCGTAGACTATGACAATCGTCTTTTCTCCCAAGGTTGAGTCCACAAAACCCCTCGGTTTGCCGAATGAAGAATGGGTGATGGTATGATGCAGGTACCCCTTGATCATTTTTTTTTTGGTATAGAAGCTAAGGGATTTTGGAAAGATAGGCATGGGTTTTGGTCTGCCCCTCGAATTACCGGGTTGTAACTCAACTGGCGAGTAGACCACGAGTTGCTTGTAGGTAGAGCTGTCAATTGATAGGTAAGTTATGAGTTACTCGTGGGTAAGCCGTAGTTTACTCGCAGGAAAGCCGCGAGTTACTTGTGGGTAAACTGCCAAGTTGGTTGCGAGTAAGCCATGGGTTACTCACGAGTAAGCTGTTAAACATTTTGTGAGTAAGTTATCAATCAATTGGCGAGTAAGTTATAGGAAGTTTTGGCCCGACCCGATCGCTTTCCCTTCGACCCCGCCATCAGAAGCAAGTCCACGACCCCCTCGCAAACCACCTCAATATCGTCGCATCTGCACGAATTCTTTGTCCCCCAAGTTGAGAATCAGTTACTCGCAAATCCATACCTTACTTGCGAACTTTTTGGCCCCCACATTTAGAGTGAGTGAGTCGTCAATACCAGCTTACTCAACAAAATTAATATATAGCTACGGAAATATTCTTAATGAAATAGAAAAACGATCAGCAAGTAATTTAATCATTATTTTTTACCTGAACCCGTGTCCGAGGACAGAGTAGTGATTTCCGATCTTATTTGGGGGGGCTGGGCTGTGAGTGTGATTGGTAAAAGGAGGGGGTTGGGGATTTGTGAGTAGGCTGCTCTAGAGTACTAATTGGTGAGTAAGCTGCGAATTTCGAGGTTGTGAGTAAGCTGGTGTTTTGCGAGTAAGCTACCAATTTCCAATGAACCAGTAAGTTATCGTTTTATAAGTAAGTTGCTGATTTTCGGTCGCCTACAGTGACATTCGTCCTTCACCCCTCTTTTGATTATTGGTAGGTGACCTACAAACAGCACTTACGTGAAGGAATCCTGGAAGTTGCTATTCACAAGTAACCTGGAAATAGTGAGAAATTATCTGAGTGTCTATTCATAGGTAAGGTCAAGTAATCAGCTTCCGTTCGAATTTGTCTAGCTCTATTGACACTATCACCTTGCTCACCATGATTCCACCCGTCTCTTGTCCTGGGATCAAGTACTTCAAACTACAGCCAAATCGGGCCAGACCAGCTAGAAGTATTAAAATCAACATTCCCTTACATCAAGGCCTCCCCTCTCCGTCCAGAACTCCACCAAAACCCACAACTTCCGCATCCTCGCTCTCACCACCCTCTTTTTCCTCTGGCTCTTTCCTAGCAGCTTCACTCCTCCTGGCCAACCCTTCAGCTCTCTTCCTCTCCCTCCTAGCTACAGCATCCTCCCACACCTCCCCTTCCTGTCCTTTCCTCTTCGCCTCTCCCTTATCAGTGCTCAACTCCCTCAGCAAAGTCCGAAACCTAGCAATCCTCTTCTCGTTCTCGACGAATCTTTCGTTCGCGATTTGGACGAGGTTCTGGAGTTGCCATTCGGGGACGATGCAGAGTGGTGTTTCAGTCGCAGAAGGGGAAGAGGAGGGCAGAAACCCAATTATGGATTCGAGGGAGAGACCCATTGAGCGGATTGCTACAATTGGTGTTGCTGAATTGGAGGAGGTAGAAATGGTGCTGGAACTGGAATTGTGATTTGAGGGGGGTGTAAGGTTTAGTGCACCCGACTCACGGAATCCGGATTGGAGGGCTGCGGAGAGAAGGAGTTGCGCTTGGTGGGGGGAGGAGGTTAGGATGTGTAGGATCTAGATTTTCAGTCAGTCCTGTCCCCTCCATCTTTGTTCGTTCGAAATATTAAGAGGAAAGGGGATGTGGAGAAGGGGTCTTACCATAGGTTCGAATTTAAAATGTATAAATCTCAGTTCCCCAACTTTCTTCCCACTCATCTCCTTCTCTAACCTCTCATCTCTACTCATCCCTAATAGTTCTGCTGAGGTATTCGTAGGCAAAGAAACAGGATCGTGGGAAACAAATAACCACCGACCACCCCCTCCTTTCCCTCCTACTCCTGCTTTTGTTTCTTTTTCCTTTTCTACTGCTTCTTCTGCCTCCCCCTCTCCTTCTACCCTAAGTGTATCCTCATTTTCCTCTCCTCCAACTCCATTCCGTAGCACCTCATCTGCCACACCCGCGATTCTTCCCCCCTCATCCTCCTGTGTATTCACATCCTTCCTCCCCTCCAAAAACACACTAACCCTTCCCCCACAGCTACTAGTCGTCACACTCCCCTCCCTCGAGTTGATTTCATCGATTAAATCGCGAATATTAACATCTACGCTTCCTTTCGGGGAGAGGTCATCGTATTGCTCTGTAGGGACGGAGAGAAGGGTTAGGATTCGGTTCTTTTTGGTTGTGAAGGAGGGTGGTGGCGTAGTTTGGTCAGGTTCTGAACCAGATGATTGGGAGGTCTGGGATTTGGTTTGTGCTTGGGCTTGGGATAGCTGCTGAACTGAGGGAGGAGGTGGTTGTGACATTTTTGGGAGGGCGATGGAGGGGCTTGGAGGGGTCGTCTTGGCGGGGTCTGGAATTGGGGGAAAACGTTTTTCAGTGGCCCCGGGGAAGCCTCCGCTGTAGCGGGGCGCAATAGGTGGGTTGAGGCATATTGTAGGTACATGAATTTGGGAGAACTGAGTTTGAGGCAGTTAGAGGGAGTTTTCAGCAGACTTTGAGGTTCTCATATTTGGGGTGAGTGGTAAAAGTGGCAGTAAATACTTTAGATTCGTACCTACCTACCTAGCTCATTGTCCCAAATTTCAAGGGTAATGCAAGGTAATTACTCTACATATTTAGGACAATTTAATATTAATCCAGATAGCTTGCAATAATGAAGTTCAATTATCCTAATGTATTTAGGTAATATCTAAAGTGTGGCACAGCGGAGCTATTGACTGCCGCTTTTCTTGTCTACTGGGAGGGTGGTTATCGCGGCTTCTAAAGAGCAAAGGAAAAAAACATCGAGAGAATGCCTTATTGAAGATCTGGAGAAACTAGAGGCGAAGTATGGCATGATAGAGCTTGGGGTCTCACTTTGGTCGTCTCATGAAGTCATTTCCATAGTCATTGCGATTCAGGGTTTGAGGGGACGGCTCGCGGTGAACACGCTCAATATTACCCCAAATACTTTGGAACACTAACACTCGACTGTTCTAAATACCTGAGTAAATATTCTACATTGTTCCAAGTATTTAGGGTAATAACTCTGGAACAATAAACTAAATAGGCAGGTACGAACATGGCACATTTACCGCCACTTTTAATGTCTATAGCGACCCAACGAGCGTGAATATGGTCATCAACACAGCTTCACCTTCACAGCACCAAAGACACATCACAATTATTTTATAGAATTTATCATTGGGTTATAGTCAGACTGTCTGCAACAAGGTACAGTATGCCCCCGAGTAAGCCTCCGTTCCATCCAGCTAAAGTACCCTTCAACCATCAGTAAGAAAACAAACCACACCACATCCAGTAGAAAACTCCAGCATTTTATTCTCCAGTATTATTCCGCAAATAATGCCTCCACCTGTCTGTTAACTCATATCCCGAAGGACACATCCGCTCCCCCGCAAAATGGCAGAAAACACGAAAATGAGCAACTGGGTCGCATTACTTGATGTCAATTATTAATCTTTTTTTGGTGAGCGCAAACAATGAAAATGTGTATGATGTATCTGGGTATCGAGAAATGAAGAGAACGGCCAACATATCGATGAAAAGGCGTGAGGGCGAACCTCTGCCAATGCCAAACGCGAGAGAAAGGCAAAACAAAGATGATGTAGTTGTTCAATTTATCGAAACCAGAAGGAAATTCGGACAGCGTATGTTGACTTCGTATGAGATAAACGATTGTGCGGGTTATCGAACGATCCGAGGAAAGAGAAACCCCACGACGGTTGTTGACTCAGTGAAGATAAACAGGGTGCGTCGACAATTATTCAGACTCGGGAGCCGAAGGGAGAGACTCGCGAATGATCTTCTCAAGCACAGCCCACTCCTTTTCAGCAACTTGAGCGAGGGTGAAGAGAGAGAAGGCTGGATCACTGCCATCGAGGAAGTCCTCAAGTCTGCCGAACATAGAGGATGGTGGATATTCGCTTCTACCCTCAGCTGCCTGCTCGGCCAAGGTTGGCTTCTTGCAGTTCTTCATGGTCCATTCGGAAATCAATTTGACGTACCACTATGGGAGTCAGTCATATGCCAGTGCGAGAGAAGAAAATTCAGAATGAGTAACTTACCATGACCAAGTCATATGGTGCGTCCTTCTTGGGTCCGATTGTCCAAAGGGCGCGCCAGCCTTCAGCGTGAGGAGCGTGGCCGAGCTCATGAGCCTTGCGACCATCCATACCAGAGTAGTAAACAACATCATCCTTCATGTTCGGTGTAAAACCCGGGCAAGCCAGGGCGGCAAGGATAACACGCTTAACCAGCATACCGTTGAGGTGAACAGGATCATAGTCATTGTTGACACGGTCAATGAGGGTCTTCAACAGGGTAATGGTGGCTCTGAAGAGGCGGTTACGATCTTGGATGTTAGTGTGCTTGGTCATGTACCATGGGTACTATATATTGTTAGCTGTTGAGTATTGCTTGGGGAGGGAAGACGCATACCTTGGACAAGGTGCTAATGAGACACTCGAATGGACGTTGTGGGCACTCCTTGGAGAATGGTGACTACTCATCATCAGTAACAATGCAGGCTCAGCTACTCAAAAGAAACTTACGCGTTGTGGTGACTCAACGTGCTTGACGAGCATGACAAGTTCCTCGCTGGTGATGAAGCTCTGGAAACCGGAGTTGTAGTGGTCGTCGGGATCACGTGGAATGATGTTTGGACGAGATCCAGTCCATTGGACATTCTTGGCCTTAGGGAAGAGTTGCTTCATAAGCTCCTCTTGGCTGGACAACTCGACCTCGACGTGGCGTTGACCAAGACGGCCGCTGCGACCGCTCATCTTCAAGGACTCGAAACGATTGACTGCAGCAATAGCCTCGCTAACACTAGTGAATTCGACATAACAATCAAGGGTCTTTGAAGTAACTCGCTCCATGATGATGTGAATACTCTCATTTTCAGCTTCGGGGACAATCTTAGCATTGCGGCCGAGAAAGGCTTGGACCTCAGAACGGGTGAGATTGTAAGGAATACTAGAGGTTGTCAGCTTTGGGCAATTGGGTGACGGAAGATCTTAACTAACTTTGTGATTACGATCACCCCGTACGTGAATTGGCGAGCAGTGAGGCAGAACTCCTTGAAAGGAAGAAAGATGACGTTCAATGCGACTGCAGCGTTGGGTTTGACACGACCGCCCTCAGTCAATGCTCGAAGCTCTCTGCTCATGCCATCAGCAGGTGTGAGAAGTGCTCCAGATTGTGGTGTGGCTGCTGATTGGGTTGGTCCGAAAGGGTCAACGTTTGGTCGGCCATTTCCAATGCTGAGTCTCGAGAATTCGGAGACGTCAATGCTTGTGTTGTCGGAGATGGCTTGCAAGGCAGTCTCATTGTAATTGTATTGACCCATGCGGCCTCCTGAACCTGAAGGTCTTGAAGTCGCCATGGAAGCAGGTGGGTTACCGCCGCCTCGCGTGTTATCAGCGTTGTTGCCCATGTTGACACCGCGACCGAAGTTGTTGGAAGCTTGTGCGCCGCGACCGTAAACGTAGCTGTTGGAAGCAGTTGCACCAGAAGAAGTGCCACCATTATTTCCATACGCCGGATTGTTGTTGCTCGCAGATCCGCCTCGGCCAGGGTTGTTGTTATAAGTTCCCTCGGAGAACATGCCGCGTGTTGAGTTGGCCATGCCGCGAGTTGATTGACCCATGCCGCGATTGATCAATGGATTGTGGGTAGAAGTGCTAGGCATACCTCGATCGGTGTTGGCACGAGTTGGCGAAGTAAGGCTCATCATTCGTGGTGGGGGTCCCTGTTGGGATGGAGGAGGTGGACGTTCACTCATCTTGTATCGGGGTGCGGAAGGAGTCTGCTCGTCGTCCTCCTGCAGTTGACTGTTGTCGATACCGAGCCTAGATTTGCAAGCAAGCTCTACAAGACTTGCGAATGAGGGTTTGTGCCGAAGCAAAAGTATACTAGAAGTAGTTGTGGTGGTTGAAGGTGAGAGCGGATGCGCACGAGGCTCCGAGTAAAATCTTGTCTGGAGGTGGTGGGGTTCTGAGCCTGGTGATGGGGGTCCCGAGATTTGACGGGCTGCCGCGACCTCGTCGTCATGCGTTGATAGGTGGGTGCCTGCCTCGCTAGCTCTAGGGCTAAGACCTCGATCGTGACCTTCTGCTACCTGCAAGCTGTGTTTGAAATTTGGGTGAATGCTTCCATCAAGGCGAGGTAGGAGATGATTAGTAGTAGAAGTGAGAACGTCTGAAGTGAACATACCGAGTCCATCTTGATTGGCGACGACAGCGCGGTGATTTGACGGTTGGTATTTTAGCTGTGCACCGCCGTCCATTCTCAAGTTGTCTCGAGGCAGCATATGGGTGTGAGGGTACCTACCATATGGTTAGCAACGACGAGGCGGCAACGACAACAAGGTAATTTCCTAGTTTGATCTCTGAGAATATATAAACAAACTTACATGTCATTATATTGACTGGACGAAGTTCTTGGTTGAACATGAGTAGGCATTCCTCTGCCATATATATGAACGTTGGAGTGAGAACCATGCATGAAATGTTGGTTCTGTTGACTCCGAGACGGGTTTCGGCCACTCAGGGTATTGTCATATAACGATCTTGAGATGCTGTCATTCTCCCGACCTCTCATGGACGAGGCCAGTCTCTGTCGATTTGTGGGCGTGGGCGTCTCGATGACCGGGTCCGTATACCGTGGCAACTTCGACGGGGTAAACGGCGGAAGAGGATATCTACCTGTTTATTTTTCCAGTGTTAGCTAAGTTAATATATATGGAAAAGAAGAGTCAGATGCTTTCAGGAGCTGCTGAGATGGTGCTCACGTACCTATCGCTTCAATTCTGGCGGCAAGACTTCGTGGCTGGTTGACACGGGTGTCAGGATACCTGTCTTCAATCAGCGACCTGTCAAAATCATTTTCTCTCTGAGGATGGTAATACTCTGCTGGTCTTGCCGCAGCTAGAGCGCTGCCAGGAGCGACTCTTTGCAATGCTGACGGAGAATCAAAAACAAAAACTAGGCTTGTCTGAGTCCGCGATGATGAGCTAGCCGCGAAAGTTTGAAGTTTAACAGAAACACCACCGGAAGGAACGAACTCGTCCGAAGCGGGGTTCAATGGTCGGGCAGTAGTGCTCGTGGGGTCCTCCATTCCTGATAGATAGTTAATTTAGCGTGGTCTTTTGGCAAGACGAGCATGTGAGTTGACGGCGTGGGTCGAGGACCTACCTTGGAAGCGATCACTTCCAACGCTGGATGGGATTCGTTCTGGATGAGCAAGCATTGAATCACGAGAGTCGATGGAACCTGTGCTCGTTTGCACTGGGATGTTGCTATCCAGATGGCTGTTGAGATCGTGTGGTGGTAGGATCACACCAGGGCGATTGGTCGGGTACTGCGTGCGCCCAGAGTTCGTATTGGCTCTGGGCCCACGAGCCTGACCCCAACGATATGGGTGGTGATGGTACATCATGCAACAATGCTCTTGATGTTCGGTGCAAGTAGGGTGCGGCAGATGAAGGATGTGATGAAGTTGAAGATGGCGGAGTGGGTAAGGAGGGGGGAGTTGGAAAACAATCCCAACGCGCTAGTGGAGAGGTGGGCAAATAGCCACCGCCCCACTGGCAAGCACCTTCCTATCGCCTGCTGGGATTTCGAACCGCCCATACTGGCACGGTATTCGCTTCCTTTAACTCGTCTCTCCTTGGGTTAGACGTGTACGGCTTGGGTGAGATTGTATATCACAACGTTTGAATTCTCTTTCCGGGACTTCTCTATTTCCATTCTGAATGATCTGGATATATATAAAAATACTCTGACGAGAGACTCCTACGCCTGTGCCGCACCCAACTAATACTTTATGGTTGGGGTTGGGATGGGGTGGAAGAGTCCCTCGACAGCACGACGGGTGATTCAAGAGAGGGATTCTTTCAACATGGAAGTAACGGCTGGCAGACTTGGGGGTTGATCCTTCTTTGTTTGCACCACAATGCATATCATCATCCACCAAGGGTGGTTCCATTGAGAAATGCACATGATATCTTGGGAGATGGTTGTGCCAATTGGGCACCCCTTGCTTCGAGCCCCTCGAGGGAATTGAGAATCAAGAAGACGGACGATTGGAATTTATATCCATCTCTGAAAACATATTTATTTATTGTCTTTCCATATTGAAGATTCATGACAGAACTTGTAATAAAATCCCCATTCCATGCGTGGTGCATAGCAGCTGGTTGCCCAATGGCTCAGCAAAGAGGTTTGCTTCTGGTGCTTCCCAGCTTGCTCGAGCCACTTTGAGCCGCTTTGAACGCACGCTGCGGCTGCAGCCATTGAAAGAGAGGTATTCTCAGGCGGTCGCTTGACACCTTTCATCCTATTTCTCAACCAGCAGTCATGCAATTCACATAACAACGCTTGTTGCGCACAACACTCGTTGTATCTCTTCTCTGGGCTGCCAGGTGGGTTTGTCAAGAGTTGGAGAGGGTTTGAAAACTCTGACTTCGAGATGTGATGTCGTTGAGCTCCTTAGTGCCGGAGGTCGGATCGGAAGCCGGAATAGCATTCCATTGGCCACCTAGCCGACTTGGCAGCCCCCTATCTTTTAGCCCTGCCCATAGTGGGTCAAAGTACCTTGTGAGATAGATAAGAGTGCCGTTTATTCTTTCTGAGAAGAGGAGGACGATTAGTGTACTCTCATAATTTCATGCCAACATCAACTGAGAACTGAATATCTTCTTGATAGTGTACCAACGCCAATTGGACTTCACTTTCTATTTCAAGAATTATCGCAGTCTTGCAAAGCTTTCTGTGTACGTTAAGGGTGTAATGTTAGTTGCACGTCGTCCAGATACGAGAAGTTTGTGCATGAGCTGCGTCAAACTCATTTTGATCTCACTTGAAAATGACAAAATTTATTTCCTCAATCTTAATAATTCTTGACGGTGATTTTCAGGAAATGAGTAATGTGCTTTAAATCCAAAGCAGTAAACTATCTATCGTGATGTTTCTACTCTGTAAGAAAACCTAGTCACTCACATGCCCCTCAGTCAATTGACTTAAATGGGTACTTTTCCCATCAACTTCCTCCCCCAATCCTTGGTGCATTCATGCATTCTTCTTCACACATGATATGCTACCCTCTGGACCCATTAATTCTGTGGTCGAGAGAAGAATTTTGTTTCCTTTAGATTCCGGAATAATGCAGTAAGCTCTTGCATTGATCTTCGCCTGTGCGAAATATCACATCCTATCCTCTTTGCTTCTCCCTCAGTCCACGTCACG
Organism: Calycina herbarum; assembly: GCA_001414485.1. Lineage (NCBI taxonomy): Eukaryota > Fungi > Ascomycota > Leotiomycetes > Helotiales > Pezizellaceae > Calycina > Calycina herbarum. The sequence continues at coordinate 7,104 of LLEY01000260.1, read as the reverse complement.
TCACGAAAATAGCACCAGTGGAGAACAGCAGCATTCCTAGGAACTTTCTTTTCATCCCTCATTCTCAATCTTTACTCCATTGGCTTCAGAACTACGCTACTCGAGTACAAAGCAACTTCAGATTCGTCCTGATACCAAAAGGTTCTGGAAACTTGAGTAAGTTTTAAGAGTGTTATCTCGTGGATTGTTATAGTGATGGGATTACAACCTTTTTGATTCGAAATACGATTTAGCGTTCGTTTGTTTTGTGGACTTGGGAAGCAATCTGCAACCCTCATCTGCTTTGAGATACGCGATGTGAAGTTCGATGGAGATAAGCAGCTCTAGTAAAGGTAAAGTCACCATTCTCAACACATACCAATCATTCAGAATTAGTCCCAGATCACTTTCTTCCATTAGGTTCGGGATAGACGCCCTTTGATATCTTTGGGGAAATTTGGAGCTGGGTATGTAATTTCGACGCAACCTCTCAAGTTCTCAAAGCAAAGTTTTGCACACAACAAGTTGAAACAAAAACACAGACCAGAAGAGCTCCCAAAATCCAAGTATAAAAGAAGCAGAACCACCTCATTGAGAGAACCCAAGTTCTCTCGCTCAGAATCTCCCACTACCCCAGTGTCACAAGCTTCCCAACCGGTCCCGCCAAGTCCCAATCCTCGAAATATATCGACCCCAAGCCCACCCTATAAGCAATCCCCAACCTCTCCTCAACCAACAAAACATCATAAAAGTAAACAGAGTGGCTAGACCCCCCTGTAAATAAGAAACCCGTCTTGTCCCGTAACTTCCTCCTCCTAGGCAACGCATGTAGCTCACCCTCCATCTTTATCTTGCCCGTCACTACGCTGGCAGAGAGAATGATGAACTCACATTTCTTGCCTCGACTGGCCCAATTACATGGTAATTGAATGGTTCCGATCCAGTGGTCTTACGAGTCGGTGATCTTGAAGTGTTTGCGAGAAGGATCTATGTCGGAGGTAGGTTGTGCTTCCTTAGTTTGGAACGGTCGGACTGTGAAGAATGCTGATTCGGTCCAGAATTGAAGAAGGCCGTTATCTGGCATACGGTGTTGGCTAAGTGATGCCCCGACACCCTTCGCTTGATCAGAGGGGCATTCGGATCTCAACGCGTAGACATGCGACCCAGAAGATTCCTTTAGCAGAACTACTTCGGCTTCCTCAAGTTCTTGAATTTGATGGGCTGTCAAATCTCTAGTCTTGGCGATGACTTCCTCTTGCCCGATCATCTGAAGGGTCTGTACAAGAATTTTTTCCTCTTTAGAATGTCGATGATCTAATTGTCTCACATCTTGTAGCCGCTTTGGAGCGCGACCAGATCGGGAATCACGAAAGTACCATGAAGTGACGATAGTTGATCTTGAAATCATTATCTCGTCCCGCCGTGTGATAGGAAGGATACCCCATTCATTTAGAGATGGGAAAGCAGTCGGTCCAATCCAACCTATCCATGACCAAGATGGGTATGGTACTTCGGTCGTGGAGCGGCGCTGGTGAGGTCCCACTGGTTGCCAAAGCAGCATGTATATGGGGTAAGGGATTGTAGACCCGCCAACCATGTTAGTTATGGATGGTGACAGGGATTTCAAAACACCCCATTCGCAGAGAGAACGTCATTTTCGTTTGTGAGGGCAAGAAGCGTATATTCCTCCAGAATGAATTTCATCGGACTCCAAAATAGCCAAGGACTCTGGGTTTCGGTCCCTTCGTGCCCGCTCTCGATTGTTCCAATAGAGGTATCGCCTAGGATGAACTTCCTCGTCGAGGTCGAAATCACTCTCTCCGACTCCGGACTCTCCAGACTTTCGCACCACCTAAAATGAGAACAATCGTAATACACCTCTCCCCCAGTAAAAACCAACATCCTACTGGACAAGAACCTCTCTTGATAACACCAAGCCCTCGAATTCCACCTGCTCCTCCAGAGTGCCGTCTCGAAAGGTCGATTTCTAGCCATAAGTTTCAACTCCCCAAATACCTCAGCATGTATCTGGTATCTCGAGGTGTTCAGGGGATCATCGGCACTTGTGCCCCCAACAGCAACAAGAGTAAGAGCAGCACCCTCATATATTTTATCCATCACTCGGATCTGTCCCATCGAAGACTCCGGATCGTCTTGTACGATACATATTGAATCAAACCACAAGTAACGAAACCCAATGGCTTTCACGACTTCCACAGATTCTCTGATTGTTCTTGGTAAAGCGGCTTTGGACAGCCCACCTGTAGCCATCAGAGTTTCTCGGTTAGCCTTGATGGTTCGAAAGGGATCCTTGAGTTGCCCCCAAACGTAGCTCAGAGCGACATAAGCGACTCCCTCTGGTGCAGGAACAAGAGTAAAGGTCCTAGTATCAATGAGTAACATCCCAGGAATGGCGACAAAGCGCGTAGGATCACAAGAAGTCAATTCCCTCCCATGACATCCCCCACAAAACCGATGCCAACCATGCAACCTCCGGACATCAAAAGTAGATTCAGGCGTACACCCAAGCAAAGGCCTAGGATCCAACCACCACCCCGCCTCATGACTAGCTCTAGCTCTATACCCAAACACCCCATCCTCGTCATTATCATAATTCCCCAAGAGACTAGTCTTCTCACTCTCAGGTTGCACCACGGGAAACGGATATCTCCCCTCACAATCACGATGAACGATAATCTCCGCATCACAATCCTGCAATGTCTCCTTCCACTCATCATTGATCATCCTCCAACTGACCTTTGTTTTGGGGAACAAACTTTGCGTAGGTATAGACGCAAGTTCAATCTTCAAATTCCTCCTCCACAAATCCCGTCGTGAAGGTCCCCGTCGTCTTAGCACACAACACACCCCCCCCCCCCTTCTTCGGTTCTATACCCAACCCCAATCGGCCCCCTCAGAGAATGATTCACAGCAGCCAAAACCAAGCGACAAAAAGGACAATAAGACCTTGAAACAATCTCATCATAAGTCCCAAGCAACATCATTTCATCCAATGATAAGTTGGACTTCAAATTCATCCCATTGAAAAACTTGACGAGATCTAACCCCCGACAAATGCGACACAATTCATCCTCGTTTCTCAGTCGCGGACCTGATCCCTTCACCAAGGCATTGGGTACGGCAGCGGCTTTGATATCGCTCATCACCGCACCAACAGTGTGCTTTGCCAACTGGGTTCCAGCAACAGCAGTTACTTGAAAGGCTCCCGTCGTGAGTTTGGCGACATCGGCGGCGAAAGCGGCAGCCATGAGAAAAACCCCCAGGCGTACAACTCCCCTCGAAACAATTCTATTGAATGATGTTTCTTCTCAGGGGGGGGGGGGGGGGGGTGGAATTCCAGTCCTTCGTAAGAGCAATAATCGGAAGTTCTCAGGTCGTGGCCACACGGCTACTTCTTGGGGAGGGCGTGAGCTTCGTAGTAGCCGTTTTAACTACCAAAAGCAAGAACAAGAATAAGTTATGAAAACGACCTTTCTACGAGAAATTACAAGGACGTGAATAATAATAATCGTCGCGGTGTGTTTAGTCAGTAGGAATAAAATTGAAACCCCTGTCTCATTTACGTACTAAATGTACGTACCAATAGACGCTGATGCCCCTGCTTATGTTCTGCCTGAAACACTCCTTTGTGAGCGTAGAAAACATGGGTATTTTAAGCCAAAGAATTTGATGTAGAGTCTTAAATAATTACTTAAGCAACCAAGTAGATGCTTTCTCTACACTCACATAGGTACAACCACCGAACATTATAACAGAAAGCAGTAAAATCATCAGATACACACCACCAAAGCATCACCGAAAAGCCAACAAACATGCTTCAAAAAAAAAAACAACCAGTCACTCGCAGTCCATCAAGAATCAAGAAATAAATATAAATCCAAGATAAATATATACAAACTAAACCACCATCCAAAACATTCATAAACCTCGTCGTCATGAACATCATCATCTCATCTCGTCATCATCAAAAAGACATAAGATACATAAAGCCCCAAAAACAATACTGTTTCCATATACAAGTCCTCGAAATCCCCCAGAGGAAGTAAGTAATTCAAACGCCCTTTATCCCAAATCCTAGATCCCATCCTAAACACCAGCCAAGACTGTGGCACACTTAAAAAGCCCGATCCCTCCGGAGAACTCCATCCAATCGACCCTATCCGGTCGAAAAGAAAATAAGGTGGAAGGAAAGAATACACAATAAACAATACAAAAAGAGTATAATAATATATAATGTGAACACAAAAAGAAAAAGAAAAAGAAAAAGAGAAAATTATAAGAGAAAGAGAAAGAGAAAGAGAAAGAGAAAAAGAAAAAGAAAAAGAAAAAGAAAAAGAACAGATATTATATACACCACAAATGACATCTATTCAATCCAAAAAGAATAGAAGGTGAGAAAAAACAAACAATGATTCACAAACACAGTAGAATCATCCTCAAAAAGTAGAAGAGAAATTGAACTCAGGTCCCCTTAAGATCTGCTCGTCGAAGCCTTGATTCATACCAACACCAGCGACGACACCGTTATTTGACTCGAAGAAGTCATTTCCAAACCCCGAAAGTGAGTTTGGGAAATTCGAGAATTGATTTTGTTGACCAAAGTCGCCACAAGAAGTTGCCTCGACGCCATTGAGAGAAGCGAAAGCAGCCAGATCTAGCATCTCGTTGCTGACGAGGTTGATATTGGGAAAGTTGTTGAGAAGTGGTGACGAGTTACTGAGAAGCGGCGAGTTGTTGTTGATGAACGCGTTGTCGAAGGTGTTACCCAACATTGTTTGCGGCGAGTAGTTTGTTTGCTCGTACCCCTCAGCATTCTCGCCGTCCGACATCTCAGCATCAAGAACCTCATCCTCTTCATTTTGTAATGAGGATGCTGACATTGAATACTCTTCTTGTGCCTCCTCCACTTCCTTCATCCAATGCTTCAATTCCGACATGTGAGGCCAATCGCCACCTCCCTTGCCTCCTCGCTTTTCAGCGTCGTCAACTTTACTGCTCTTGCTGCGACCCTTCTTCGGCTTGAAATGTGCGCGACGAAGGTGGGCTGCCGCATTGTAATATGCTCCATACTTCTTTTTCTGAATACAAGATTTGCATTTTGTCAAAAGCAATTCAGGTTTGGGGTGACCAGAACCCGTAGGTTCAATGCACATCCACTTCTTGACTGAAGGTTTGTGCTCGCGATCTTGATGTCTTCGCAACTCGTGCTCACCACGAAACCCATCAGTGTGGGATTCGCATTGTGTACAATATACTCGTTCATGCTTAGGACGTTGATAACTTGGCTTGTTAGAAGCCATCTTGTCTAGCGACCCATCTTTTGATGCGATTCGACTCATTGATTTTGAAGAGTTTGACCGAGACATAGAAGTGTCTGCGTCGCCTTTCGGCTGCAACGGCTTAAAAGCCAAAGTGGCTAGTAAGCGTTGCTTGTTTCGAGAATTGGAAGATGCAGAAGAGGAATTACTTTCGCTCGATTGAGATTTCTCCATCTTTGTGCCACAAATAGAAGGTGAAAAAGGATCTTCGGAAGAGAAAGAGAGTGGAAGCTGAGAATCATTGCCCACGCCACCTGCCCCAACCAAGAGTTGGTTCTGTTCTTCGCTTGAAGAACGTCGGTGTTGGGATACAAAAGAAGGATTGACTTCATTATACATGAATTGATCTGAAGAATTGACATCTGAAGGAAAAGAGTTGTTCGAATTGTACTTCATCATTTGAATACTTTCAAACTCATTACACAGACTGTTTTGTCGACTCATGTTGCTAGGGAGTGTTGTCGCCGTCGTGAGTGACTCGGTTGTCGGTGTTGATGGCGAGTGGATGTTATACGAGCCACTTGTAAAGTGATTGTGACTGAGTGTTGCTGATGAAGGTGTTGAGAAGGAGGGAGAAATGGCGAGCGTTGGCGTCCCCATTGTTCGGGAGATGAAAGCTAGTGGGCTCTCTCCGACGCTGAGATCTTGCTCCGGAACCTGTTCCAGTCCGTAGCTTTGTTGTGATGTCGAGCGTTCGAGGGGCTGGTGCAGGGTGTAGGCGCTCAGAGATTGGTCTTTCATCCAAGCATCTATTGGTAGGTTCTCTCGTTCGGATCGGAATGGAGGAGGCATGTTGGAACCGTTTTGTGTGAACGGAAGGTTACCGCTTCGTGTTGATGAAGCTCCTTTCGAGTTGGTCCTGGCCATCGAGGGAGCCGGTGCCGATTGTTGGGAGAGGGTTCTTTGACGGCGGATGGGGGCTTCTATCCGATCCTAGTTGTCATTAGAGGCAGTTCAGGAAGAAAAGGACCAAAGATTTGTCCTACAGAGTGTTGCCGGGCCATGGTAGCGCCGGTACTGGACATGCTCCGGGGAACATTATTACTTCGACGTTGGCCGTAATTCTTGTTTATTGAGGACCGCTGGAAGGATGCCGCCGAGGTACTGGAGGAACTGGCAGCAATCCGGGCCTGAACCTGAGCATTGATCTGTACCTGGATCTCGGCCTGTCGTCGCAGGAGGTCTTGGAAGGTTGGGTCCTGGTCCAACGAGGTGTCGATACTGAGGGGGACCGACATGCTGGGGAAGTGGAGAAGTTGGGTAGGTTGGCCAGCTTTGTTTGGGATTGTTAGAGAGGATGTTGTCGTGCTGCTTACTGCCTCGTGGTGTTGAAGCTGTAACGATGTGCAGCCCTATGGAACATGATCAGCAATGAGTTCCGAGTGAAGAAGCTTGGGAGTGATAGGAGGGGGAGGGGTGGAGGTGGGGAAATGGACGAGGATGAAGGACGATCTGATCCACCAGAACTTACGAGTAGAGAATGTCTGTAAGGGCAAAGAATGAAGGTATTGTTGATGGTTCGTGAGTATTCCGTTTGGTGGATCGTGGTCAAAGATTGTCTCGGGTGTTTGGGTTTGAGTTGGTTCGTGAAGATCGTTGGTCCTTGCAATTGATAAAACAAGGCGAAAGGAGAGATGGATGGATTTGCGAAAAGGGAGGCGGACGAAGCAGCTATGTATCAATGAAAGTTCGGTTCGGGATTGGGGGGGGGTTCTTGTGTTAATAGGTGATTAGTTCGGTTCTTTTGGTTTGGGATTAGGGTTGGGTATCGATGTCGAGCGAGAGG